>JAPYYX010001046.1:0-32344 GCA_030522605.1 Cremastinae sp. B BG-2022a | reverse complement strand
TTTTTTGCGGCACAACACAGCACAAGCCGAGCACAAATCAGCACAACTTTCATTTTTTTTATTTTCGAAAAAAGCTGGGCTAACTTTACCCACATAAATATTAGACATTTTCAAAAATTGTCTCAAGGCAAAATAAAAAATAAGAGAGGAATGTCCGATCAAAAAATATAGTTTTTTGGTTTTTTTTCTGGAAAATTGTTTTGGAATAAATCAAATTTTTTTATTATCAACAGGATGACTTCGACCCAATAGTTTTAAAATTGAAAGAAAATTGTTTGGAAGCTTTCAAATATTTTGGAGGACTATACTTTCGTTGACCTTGAAAATGCAGGTTGATACAATATAATTCTGATATCGATTTGATTCTTGCGTCATTCGTTGCGTCTCAGAAAAATCTGTCATAATAAAAAATTCGTTGCATCAGACACAGCAGATACTTGATTTTATCAATTTTATTTGAAATTTCTTGAATGTTATAATTTGACAGATCATAAAAGGGTAGAAACATAAAAGGGTAGAAAACAGTATGTTTATTTTCCAATCATGTTCCATGGTATATGTTCAATCACAAAATTCCTGTACTTAGCAAAAGAACACTTTTGAGATTTCACCCAGGTTGAATGAATTCCAATGTAATAAAATTCTCCTTCGACAGTTTATCAATTTAATTTTATGTCAATTACGATAATGAGCAACTAAAATTTATCGCACGTCGAGATAGCAGTTTATTTACTCGCGAGATGTCTCTGCTTGACTCTTCGTCGGTCGTGTACCGTGCTACCGCATGGCGGCTCCGTCGCATAACTGTCTGCAACGATCAGCCGGATTGTTCGAGGTCCCGCACGATCTAACCTCAATTCAGCCCTCATTTGTCATCTCAGCATTGAATAATTAACAATTAACGAACAAAAAAGAAAATATTTTCACTCTCACGACCTGCAATTTCATCTAAACAAAAAACATTCACCGGATACATCGCTGCACAGCTTTTCAACGCGTAAGATGTTAGCGAAATTGCTCGCTCGACTTTTTTGTTTCTCGTCGACGAGATTTGGATAATTTCACAATCCTTCGGATCTCTGACTCGAAAAATATATTACCTGCTGTTTGGGAGCTCTCCAACCGGCTTTAATCGAGCTACACTTTGTTAATTTTCACGCACAACGTGTCGCTCGAACTGCACCACACTCGATACACACGGACGTGCGCACACATACGCAAGCCCTGGCACAGCAGGAGAAAATGACGTCACAATTCGTGCGGGATTTTTTGAATGGTAAGGCAGAACTCGTTATTATCGATCGTAATGGGCAAAACAGTTTTCTGTTTGTACACTTTGGTCGATAAATCGGTCTGTACTTTTTTCTTTTGTAATTCATTCGGAAATTGAATGTTTATTTCGCTTTTCTGGAATTACGTTGAATTTTTTTTGGAAATGACTCGAAATTAAAATATGAAATGAGCTTTTCCTTATATATGTCTGAAAAATTGAAAAATTACTTTAAATTTATAGTTTGCTGGTAGATTGCTACTAAAGGGGGATTTGGATACTAAAAATGAAAATTATGAATTTGGAATGAATTTGAGGAGATTTTTTCACAAAGAAAATTTCACAAGTTCTGAAAATCGAAACCAGACAAACGTCAGAACTATATTGTGACTTTTTTATCGTTCCATTAAAATTTCTTAATTTTGTACAGCAATTATGATGTGTTGAAAAATACATTCGTTTACTCGAAGGTTAAATATATTTGCCGATTAGACAGGTATGAAATTTTCGATTATTTCTTTAATTAAACAACAAAGATTCCATTACAGCTCTCGCAACTGTCGACGCCATGACGACGAAGTCCATTGACCAAAACTTCATCTTACATATATTATTCTCTTCCTAATCGTTTGGCAGTGATTTCCAGTTGATTATTTCAAAGCACACCATTATTTTTACACTGACCCATGAAGTAAAAAAAAACTTTTTCGACAATTTTCTACATGGACTGTCATTTGACTAGTGAACTCGATCAGCAACCTTAATTATTCTGCTTCATCTGTAAATCGTGAAAAATCATCGTCGCATTAATTCAAATCTAAACAAAAAAAAACGTTGATATTGTGATGTTTGCCTCGCTTCGATCTCGACAAGAGTGTTTACGAAGTCTTCTTTGCGTTGGAAAACATACTATATAGTGCATGCAATGTGTGTTTTGATAGGAAGCGAAGTACCGAGGGGAAAAGAAAAAGTCCAGTCGAGTTTCACGACACGAAAGGCATGTGGATACGCGTGCATTGTCGTCGCATTCAACAAACGCACATGAATAACCCACACACGATCGATAATATTCCCGGCAGTGTCTCAACTTATTCATGAAAGTTTCGCCCGTGCATCGCTTCTTGCCGCAGGAGTAAGAAAGGGCCGGGAAAAAAAGGGAGGGAGGAAAAAAAGTAATTTTTCGATCACTCGTAACGAATGTGCTCTTTGAACGCTCCTTGTTCCGCGTAAACAATTTGAAGAAGGGAATTATGGTGATTCTGGGAAATGCAAGACAGTACTAACCTTTTTATCTTCTCTTTTATTTTTTTTATCTCTTTCCCTCACACATATACACGAGCAGCACTTGGTTAATCTGCGAGAGGAAGGCCATCAAACGAGACTGATTGCGACTCGTTCATGGAAACCATAAACACGCACTATCCTGGCTTAAATCAAAAGGTATACGTGCACACACGATCGCACACGAATCCTCGTCAATTTGAAAAATCTGAAGACGATGTAAACAATTATTGGCGATTTATTAAGGATGTACTGGAGATAACTCGAAAGGGTGGTTAAAATCGGAAATTTGACCAGTCACTGATAATAGAACTCGAATACTTCTGTGCTAATTTCGACGTTAAAAGTTATAATAAATTGAATATTGTATACGTATTCTTATGCAGATTGGACGAAAACGAAATTATAAATGTTGAAAAAACGGTAGTAGTTATTTGTTAATTTTTTCTCAAGATGGTTAAATACATATTAAAGAATCTTTCTGTCAAATTTCATTAACTTGTACTAAACAGTTTTTAAGAAATATGATCCACTTATGACAACAAAATGAATTTTCCTCTCTAACAGTAAGTAAAAATTGAATAAAACGATGAGGTTTTATAATTCTATAATTTTTTTCTACTAACAATACACATGAAAAATGTTGATCACCGAGTTTAAATAATTTTGTCTAAAATTTTTGTTTTTAATTGTTTAAACAATAAACAATATGAAAATTCTTGAAAAGACATTAGAAATCTATTGAATATCATTATAAATATCACATACATATGTCAACTTTCTAAGAGAAAAACAAAGACTAAATTTTAACAATTCATTATGGAAAAGTCACTTTTGTCAGGGATTGCGTCTCCAGACCATCCTTAACGAATCTATCATTTTGATGCATATTACTGAATTAATAATTGGTAAAATGAAGAATTTATAGAGATTATACAAATTCTACAAATTCTTTTGCGTCTATCAGTGATCGATGAAAAAATGAGTCGAATTCGCGGTATAAATTGAAATAGACAATTTCTCGAGAAACGTCGAATTTGGTCGGAAGAGACTCGATAGAAAAAAATGCAAAAAACGGGCACCTCGAATCTCTGCTCGCGATTATCCACGATTCCTGACCCACGCGTGCGTTCGTGCCCGTTTTTTCTATACGGAGAGGAGATTTGAGCCGTAAGATGCGGCGCTCTTGGCTCATAATTCGTGGGATAATACTGAAATTGCCGTGGAATGAAATAAGAGAATGAGAAAGAATCCGTGAGCTTGGTGTACGAGCCGAGAAAGAATCCCAGGGAGTCGCGATAAAAAAAAAATATCGAGAAAAAATAAAGAAAAATAAAGTAATTCGCCATTGTGGAGCGTCGCGTCGCGAACTGATTCCATCCTCGTAATACCCAAGAGCCATTCTCAAACCTGAAATTATAGATTTATCGTGGGAATAAAAAAGCGTTTTTCAGAATTCCGAACGATTTGGAATTTCTCGAAAGAATTTGACCCACTCACCCAAATATAATAAAAATTACAAAAAAAAATATTTTCAAAAACGACTCCAGGAGTCTAAAAATACAAACGAATTCTCGCGAGAAAAATTTCCTTATATTTGCAAAATCGTTAAAATGATTTTTTTTCTTCTTTCAGAGATTTCTGCTCCAAAAATATTATCAACAATGCTAAAAATCATTTTCTACAGGTCGGACGGATATTCATTCGCAGTGCTTTAAAATCCATTTCCCTTGGACGCAAAAAAAAATACATACATAACGTCGGGTCGGAAGATACAGCGCAAATGGTCAACGTCCGTCTAATGGCGCGCGCCATATTCGTCCTTGTAAGCATATATGATTATTTCAATTATTTTATTACATACCGTACCAATTTTGGCCCACATAATACATATAATCAGGTCTATCCTCAATGGGAATACATATATACACGCATATATGCAACAATATATGTATATGTATAGCGACGTGCGAAAAAGTGAGAAAAAGGATGAAATAAGAGAGAAAATGTCTAAGGAGAAGAAAGAGAGAAAATCAGAGCCATGTAATTCTGCTCACGTTCGAAACATGATCCGAACTCGCTTTTAACGATATTGTAATTTGTAGACCGTAAAAATCTAATCCACCCCCCATGACGTCATCGGGCGCACACAGCTTCACGAGCTTTGAGACATTTTATTCATCCGTGTATCGAAGAAATAAAAAAAATAAGAACTCGAGACGAGGGAACGAGAGCATCTTGAGAGCGCGAGTTTTGTGGAACGATTCGACTATCCGAGACGCACGTAATGATCTTCCTGTCGTATTTTTTTATTTTTTTTTTTTTTTCATGCTCTCTCCTCTGTATAAGATTCTGTATCACAGAGCTTATATGCGAATTATATACATTTTCAGAATTGAATTTACGGGAATATTGACCTGATGATTATACGCGTTTTGAAATTTTTTTTCGTTTTTTTGACGATTCGCGCGCCGTCCCCGGAAATTGACGTGCATCATCGAAATTGGTACGATTTATATTTGCTTCTTCATAGAAATGAATCGTATCGAATTAAGTCGAAATTCATAGCAATTTGCTTTTTTTTGAGGTTGATAGAAAAAAATAGTTCAAGGAAGTGTTTTGATTTTTTTCGATGGCTCGTAAAAATTCAATGAGCCGCCAAAGACGCGAATAATCGAGAGACAAGCATGCGAGGGACTTGAGAGCCGTATCGCTGGCGCACGGAAGCGAATCGGTTTTGCGTAAAAAGCCGTGGAAAAGCCTTGTAACAATAATGTCGTAACGACTTCCACGTTGAAAGTTGGAAAATACTAGAACCATATAATATAATGATAATGGTCCATCGGCTCCATTACGGGCTCATAAACCGCTTCGGCAGCGGTTGGTCTTCTTCTCGTTGCGTTCATTCTTGCTCTTGCTTTCTTTTTTGTTTTACGACGAAATGAGCGATTACAGGACCCTCTTCCATTGCTCCTCCACGCGCTTTCCTCTTTGAGCAACGCATTTTATCCTTCGAACCTTTTTTTCCTATACTTTCGTTTTCATTTTTTTCTATCATTATTCACTGCTGATTACGATTTTGCTCCGAACAAAGAGATTTTTTGACATCGAGGCAAAATCTTCATCTCCAAGGGGGTTGAACATCGATGTTATTAGATAAAAATCTGAATTAAAAATATGTTTTAATTTGGATGAAACTGGAAATTTAAAAAAAAGTGTACCTCATCGACGAATTTTTTGAGAAATTTAATGTGAATTTATCGAACTATTTTGATAAAAATGCAATTCAATAAGAAAAAACGTGAAAATAGCTCACAACTGTCGACGCCACGAACGAAATCAGATGACGACGAAGTCCATTCAACAACTCCATCTCAAATATTATTCTTGATAATTTTTTGACAATTGTTTCCAGTGGAATATTTTAAAGTGCTGTAACCATTATAATCTCTGTGATCCAAAAATTAACAAAATAACTTTCGGAAATTTCCTACACTTTCATTTGACTAGTGAATACTCGACCAACCATTTTGATAGCCTGATAAATATTTTGGATATTCGATAAAAATTGAGAATGAGCGATTACACTATCAATTAAATCGACAATTGTACTCAAAAATCGTTTGAAAAACTTTTCTCTACGTTTGCTTAAAATTTTTTACCCACCATTAGAGGTGGTGCAAGTTATCAGAACACAATTTGCGATTGGTAAATTGTTCCTTTGACACTATTTCACAAATAATACGAAGATTAGAGACAAAACGAGAGCAGAATGAGAGAGGGGTTGATTCGTAGCTCGTAAAGAACGCGGGAGCGGAAACTGCGGGAGAGGAAAGAGAGGAGAGAAAGGATCAGAGGCATCACAGAAGAAGGAGAGAGAAAGAGACAGAACGGCTCGGAACCGGGTGGTTCCCGCCCGTCAATTGTTACCAATTGTTACCAATCAGAGTAATACGTGTCATTACACCTTAGGTGGGTTTGCAGCAGGCGGCAAAATGCACCGGGCGCCTCTCGCTGTGTGCTCCCCGCGTACGCGTTTCCCCGCGCGCCTGTACACACAATAAACATTACGGCCGCGAAATGGAGACCCGGTGAATTCGTTTTGAGCCTGATTATACCCAAGAGCCCGCTCCTCGTATTAATTTCGCAGCGTTAAACGTTGACATTTGTCCGCCCGGCGATCTCTCTCGCTAACTCGAGCGAATATTCGCTTTCCCACGTAGTCAAACGCACGCTCTGACTTTTATCTTCCTTCTCGCACGCACGTGTATCCGTCATTTCTTCTCATGTGCATCTTCATCGATGCATATACATAGATATATGCACATGAAAAAGTGTGTGCGTGAGAATACGTGATTACAGGTGCTCTCTCGAGTGGGCAGCATTCGAGGCATTCAATACTCGATAATAACTGTTTGTCGCGAATATATATGCATAGAATTTTATATGCGTATTTATGCACATGCGGATATATGGGATGCATTTATGTGTAAGTAAATGGCCTGGCCTCGCGAAACGACTTCTTAACAATGCCCGATTGCAGACTCCGGAGCTCGCGAGAGAGCGAGAGCGGCATTTACCTCTTTCTCTTTCGGCGGGTATTCTACACCCTCCGAGAGTCCTCGACTTTTTTTTTCTTTTTCATTTTATTCTTTTAAAATATATGTGTGTTATTTACGAATGTGCAAATATTACATTTCTCATGTCCCGGGGTTTCTGCGTTTGAAATTGCCGTACGGTGGCCGGCACGCGCTCAACCGATGCTCCGGAGATTTCTCTTTTTGTTCATCCTCTCTCTTGCTCTCTGGCGCATGTTCGCAATAATCGCGGTGAAAAGCGATGCTCCACATGTGCCCAGGAGGCTCGCACTCTCTTTATTATTACGCCCGTGCATTTCTTCGGCTCACGCCCAAACGTTTTCGGCTCTGTGATTTTTCGGTGACGAATTAATTCGATAAAAGCTGGAATAAGAATTGACCTTTGATTTTTCATTCTCTCTCGGACACGGTGAACGTGCGTGAATTTTTTTTTATCTTTTGGAGCTTCACGAAACGTTTCGCGAGCGAAAAGACATTTCGCTAACACTTTTTCTTCTCGTATTCAAATTTTTATGTTCGGAGTGTAAACCCAGGTCCGGAGAGCAGAGGGAGAGTTTTTCGGCCCTCGCTACCCAATTACGTTCTCCGCGTTCGTGCGAGAGAGCGAATCGCTCGGACTGCAGACTCGGCTGAATTCGAGAATTATTAGCATATACCGGAGTCGAACGATATATTCGTGGCAAAGGTGGCGTCCTTCGCGAGACGTCGAAAAACTTGAAAGTCCGGCGATCACATTCGTCCCCGATATACACGCCGCGGCTCGGCGGGTCTGAGCGAGAAAACGCAGTCTCGCTCTCTCATCCTTCGCGCTTTCATTCTCACGGAGAGCTTACACGAGCTACACATACAAATGAGAGTAACAGAGAGAAAGAGAAAAGAGAGAAAGTACGAGAAAGAGATGTCGAGAGCGCACGCACGCCTCGCGAGAGAGCCCCGAAAAAGAGGATAAAAAAACACAGCGAACGAAAAAGAAACGGCGAATGCGTTCGTGCATCGCGTGGCCGAGCGCGAACCAACCGGTGGCCACGCCTCCTTAGACAGCCGCCAGCCAACAATTAAGATTTGATCGGCAAAAATGGTCGAGCCAAAATGGCGGGGCTCCGGCCACTGAATGCGTAATGTTTTGCGAGAGAGCAAAAATCAGACGAAACTCCTTTTTTTCACCTCTCTCTGCCCTTTTTTCTGCTCCGATGGGCCAAAACGATTCGTTTTTCAAGAAAAATATATAATCGACGATCGGTGATTGAATATTCAATTTCACTCTAGAATTTTGTTTACATGCAAAAGTTGAAAGCCGTTGAAACAATCAGAAAAGTTTTTAATGTCTTTACATACGTTTTTTTACTATTGCGATCTACAACGGTTTACAAATGTCAAAGAGATTAGACTCTAACCGTTAGAAATCGCAGAATGTTCAGACAAACTTGATGTATATACAAATTAGAGTACGAAATGTCACGAGGTCAGTATTAAATTCGCGAATATCTGTACTATGCACATCGGAAGTTTCAATCCGGGACTCTCTGCTCCAGTTTTGACACGCTGCGTCTCCGAGCGGCGCCTGAACTACAGGCAACCGACTCTACACTGCAGTTAGATGACGCACGAGTCGCCAGGAGTATCTCGGAGACCGGATTCGAGAAAGAAATCCAAAATTATACGAAATTTAAAAAAAAGAGATAAAATTGTTTCATAAATCAATTTTTATCACGCGATTGTCGTTTCATCAAAGATTCGAAACGTTCGTGATCGATTGTTGAGGAAAACAGAGAGTCGACTGAAACGAGGAACGGAAATAGCGAGCTGTCTAGTCAGATTTTCAACGGTTTGCATTCTCGCTTTCGAGTATTTTTTTTTCTCGTTCTCCATTTCAGCTTTGTCCGTTATCGTCGAATTGCAGGGTTATTCGGCAATACCAGGTGATTTGCGATAGGCACGCCGAACGCTGGGAGACGAGGGTAGGAAAAAATCGTACACACCAGGGGCGTTAACGCTATCGCGGCGCGAGAGCGCGCGAAACTCCGCACGAACGAGTCCGAGCTACGAAATTAAAATTGCAAGAGAGCGCACAGCGCGATATCGGCAGTCAGAAACTCAACCCTAATCATAGTACGGTGGAGAATTATCTATACATATATATGGTTACGTATTCTAAAGTATACAAGTTGCCCAGTTGAGGGAAAAAAATGAGAACTCGAAGAATTGCTGCTCGTTACTTCAGCTACTACGTTACTCCTCGCGACTTTTCTCTCTCTCTCTCTCTCTCCCTCTCTCATCGTTCTAATGGCTCCTTAATCATGGCTCCGGAATCGATACCACACCCGAATTCCAGATACGAAGAAAAAAAGCCGCTTTTAACTCAATAACAAAATTACGTGCAAGAGTTCGATGAGGGTGAAAAAAAATTTTAAGAACTTAAAAGAACTCTGCTTTCAGCTTTTAAAACCTTTCAAAAATTCCGGCGAAACGTTTCAGACCTGACGAAATCCAGAAGTAGCGTAAAAAAACGAATCAATTTTACAAATAATACGTTTCATATGGAAACATTCTCGGAGCGGATCGTTCGGGATCCTCGTTAAAAACGAAACGGTCGCACTTTTATGTTCGACGTTTTTTTGTCTCGAGCGCGTCGCATAAAATATATTTCTAGTTCGCATTTATCTGGGGTCAGGCATCGAATCTGACGATACGTACCGCGCGTTCTATTCCCGATTGTGGACGAGGAGGTGCATTTATAATAGTCGGAAGATCGTGGAACGCGGTGAAGTCCTCTTTAGCATACCAAGAGAGAAACGGAGAAAGAGAAGGAGAGAGAGAGAGAGAGAGAGAACCGCGGCCACCCGTTAAACTCGATCGTTAAGTTTATGGGGAGAGCGTGAGATGCTAGTGCGCCGAGGTTCGCAATTATAGTTAACTCTATGAAAGACTGTGATCTTCGCCACGCGAAGAAAACAACTTCTGCCCAAGCGTGTACGTGTATATTCACGAGAGAGCTGGCTATTGCCGATTCGCGATCATCATTTCGCCGTTGCAACCGCGCGTATACCGATCTTTTTTGCCTCCGTATTGTATATTCACAATGGGCATCGAAAACTCCGACTTTCGTTCTCGGGAATTCATTCCGAAGTAATACCGACTCGGATCAGTGACCATCGAGTATCTCTCCCGGCGATTAATTCGTTTAAATCGGTAGCAACGATCGTTTGCATGGAAAGCTGCAAAAAGAATGTTTTCTTTCACCTCCAGCTCTTACGTTTCTTCTTCTTCTTTGGATGGCCTGGTTGGTTTCTCGGTGAAATTCGAATTCACGTTTTGTTCAATAACATCAGACACTGACCAACTGAGTCTCTCTTATTGATTGCATTCGTTTAAATCAGTAGCAACGATCGTTTGTATAGACAACTGCAAAAAGGAAATTCCTTCATCTCAATCTCTTTTCCTTTCTTCCTCTTCAGAGGCTGCTGGTCTATTTCATGATGAATTTCAGATATATACTTTGCGACCGTCGAGTGCCTCCCAGAGATTTGTTTAAATCGGTATAGTATAATGATCGTTTCCATGTAAAGCTGCAAAAAGAATGTTCATTCACATCCAACTCTATTTTCTTCTTCTTTGGATTTTCTGGTCTATTTCACGGTGGATTTCGAATTGACGTTTATTTAGCAACAGGCACTACTATCGAGTACCTTTTCTGGAGATTAATTCGTTGAAATCGGTAGCAAAACGATCATTTGCATGGAGAATTGTAAAAAGGAAGTTCCTTCATCTCAATCTCTTTTCATTTCTTCCTCTCCGGATGCTCCTGATGGTCTATTTCATGATGAATTTCAAATTGAGGTTTGTCCAGTAACAGATAGTTTGCGACCATCCAGTGCCTCCTAGAGATTCGTTTAAATCGGTATAGTAATGATCGTTTCCATGGAAAGCTGCAAAAAGAATGTTCATTCACATCCAACTCTATTTCTTCTTCTTTGGACTTTCTGGTCTATTTCACGGTGAATTTCGAATTGACATTTATTCAGCAACAGACACTTTGCGACCATCTTGTACCTCCTAGAGATTAATTCGTTTAAATCGGTAGCAGCGATCGTTTGCCTAGAATGCTACAAAAAAAATATTCCATCACCTCCAGTTCTTTTTTCATTTCTTCTTTGGACGCTCTGGTTTATTTCACGGTCAATTTCAAGTTGTCATGCGCTCAGTAACAGACACTTTGCGACCATCGACTGCCTTCTGGAGATTAATTCGTTTAAATCGGTAGCAACGATCGTTTGCATTGGCTCCAAAAGGAATAATTTCCTTCACCTCAATCTCTTTCATTTCTTCTTTCCACGCTCTGGTCTATTTCACGGTGAATTTCGAATTCCCATTTGTCCATCAACGGACGCTCTGCAAGATTTTGAAGATCGAAAAGGAATGACGCACCAGTGAAGAGATGAGCAAAGATGAAGAAGACGAGCACCGCCCGTTATATCTTCGCAAACACTTATCATTAACCGCATCTTCTTCGTGCCACCAGCCGCGAAGAGCTTTCAGGTATACATATACACAGCGAGAAATAAAAAGAGACAGAGAGTGCTCTTGAGATAAAGAGAGAAGGGATATCACCGTTGGTAGGCCTGGGTAATTGTTTCCTTCGGTTTATAGTTTTATTCCAAAGTCCTCTCAGGTCCGCCGCCGCGATGATATCTTCTCTCGACTCGTTTTATATTCCTCGAGGCTACTCCAGACTATCATGGCGGTCTTGGCGAACGATCTCTTCCTTCTCCCGCCTTTTCTTCCTCTTCTTCTTCTTTTTCGTTTCTCCCATTCCAGGGTAAGTGGCCATTTTGTCGCGAGGAATTCCCCCGCGAGAGTCGTATATCTGGACATCGTGGACCTTTCTACGCAATTTCGCGTTTAATCCCACATGAAAAAAATCAAGCCGGAGGAGGGGAGGAACCTGGTGGGAGGGTTGAAAGTACGAGAGAGGGTTGAATTAGCATCGTCTAGCCGGCCAGCATGTATATGGAAATATTGACGGTAATAACAGACCGTTTTGATGCTCCTGCTCTCTTTTTCTCTCCATTGCCCGGCGCGAGCTCGTCGCCGCGTATTTTCGTGGAAACCTTCGATAATTCTCATTCTTTTCACTCTCTCTCTCTCTCTCTCCGTCTCGCTCTTTCTTATCGTCCCTCATATCGTCTCTGCGTGTCTTCCTCTCTATATACCTCTTCCTCTTGAAAATTAAGAGTTCTCTCCTCTGTCTGTCTCGCTTTCTCTCACTCGATACCGATGGACGGGAGAGCCTATCGTTTAAGCCGGATCTCAATGCGAGATTGCCGGCCCCCGAGGGTGGTGATTCCCTCGAAGGCGGATCTTTTTCTCTCTCGTGCTCTCTTTCAGCATAAACCGTCGGGCCCCACCATTACGCTGCTCTCTTCTTCTTCTTCCTTCACTTTTTCTCTCTTCCCTTTTTTCCTCCTTACTTTTCTCCATCCGGCGTGTATACATTACGCTTCTTGAAACGATATCCATAGAGAGCTTTTGAAAATATCGAGAAATTCTTTTCTGATGCTCGGGAGCGGTTTTGGAAATTTATTGGCGAGCGCGTGTGCGTCTTTTGTAGAAATTTTCATTTTCTCTTTTTCACTTTTTCGGCGTCGATTTTTTTTTTGTGTGTGCTTTTGATGACCCGCGTGGGCGTGATTCCTCGTCAATGCGCACGAGAAAATTTATCCCTGGTCTCTGTGAAATGAGAAAAAAGGGGCACGTGGGCGCTCGTGCTCGTAACTCGATCGCACTTGTTAAGCTCTCTCTCTCGACTAACGCTCTCGTTAAAACGCGACATCTGTGACGTTTAGGCGAAAGCACGAAATCACGATGAGATTTTCGCTCATTTGTGAACACTCGATCTATACGGGCAAACGGAAGTTGCCCTCGTGAAATTTCTTTTCCGAGGGTAATAGGAGATGCCCTTACGAAACGGCCTCTTCCTGTCACTCGAGATGCTTTCTTCGAACGGATGCGAAGAATCTTCGATATCTCTTCTATTTTTTTGTTCACATTTTTGGGGTGAATGTACGATTTTCTTTTTATCGTTCTTTTTCCGAACGAAAGAAAAAGTATCGGAATTTATAGTCTGGAGAATGAATTGACAAGGTGAGGTTAAGAAAAAGTATATCAAAAAAAGAATGAAGATTTTGAGTTGCTGAGTAAACAATTTATTTCCATGTCGAATTTTAAGCCATTTTTTTCATAATTTGCAAAGAATCGTCAATTAAATATGATCTGCTCTTTGGAATATTTAATCTCAATTGGAAAAATTGATATCTGACTTTTATAGTCTCCCATGAAGGAATTAAAAAAATTACCGAATACACAAATTTGAAGGATAAGTAATTTAAAGTGTCCGAAAATCGATCAAATAATTTCACAAGACGAATTTTGTGTAAAAAAGTATCTGCTTACCACATCAATATTAAAATTTGTTGAAAATATTAGAAATCTAATTAAATATGGATAGACAAAACGTCTTAAATATTGTTTATTTTGCTCCTAATGAGAAATCAAATTCATTCACATTGAACCAAAGCTCGAGACTACGCGAATGGCGAAAAACTTAACTCGATAGCTTCAGAAATTAATAAGATGCAATCGAACGTGCCCTAGTGCATGAATAATCATAAACCTGATTATTATTTCACGCCAAATCTCTGGACTTAAAAATAGATCTTTCCATAAATATAAATCCCTGACTTGAGTATGAATCAAATTGAAAGTCTCTCGAATCAATTTTGTGGTTCGCACCTTGAGAACGATAAAAAATCGTTGAAACCGGCAGATGTTTTGGCGGAGAGAAAAACACAAGAGAAACAACATAAAAAAAGAGAAGAGAGCCTATCCATGTAATAACAGAAATTCTCATCGGATATCGGTGCGCTGGGTTTATAATCCTCCGGAGTTTCTGTTCGAACATCGCGTTTCGTCACGACTCGTCGATAAATCGTGAGATATTTAATTTGCTGTATCTTCACGCTCGATAATCGCTGCAAAGTTTCTCGATTTTCTGATCGTCAGCTTCGCTGCTTATTTTCATTGCGTAACCGAGAATGGCGATCCCGAGAGTGACTTTCGGGCTTTAAATTTTCATTTTCTCCCGATCGTCCCTGGAGCACGTGCACACGGAACATTTTCACAATTTTTTTTTTCTAATATACGATCTCGAAAGGCCTTTCGTTCAGATCACCGATATATTATTCCCCTGAATTATTATTTTCTCCTTTCCAAATGCACGAAGAGGAGAGAAAAGACGAATTCGAAGGCGCGATCTCTTTTCCATTCTCGTTCCCCGCCCATCGCTTCGTCCTCACTGTCCACCTAGAGATTCCTTTTTCCATGGATCCTTCCTTGCTCCCTTTTTATACGAATATCGCTTCCTGTCCTCCGATTCAGGAAAGACTAAATGGCTCGTCTTTTACACCATGCGAAAAAAGAAACCGAAAAGAAATACCGAAACTATTCCATTACAAGAAAAAGGACATTTTCGAGGAAAACGCGAAATGAAATGAAATGAAATCGTATTCAAGATTCTCCCAGGATATATCCAGGAAGTTAAAATTACCAAAAAAAATCTCCTCCTTTCCCTCAAAAAAAAAAATTATCGAAATTCTGTACGTTAGTCAAATTAACAGAATAAATATTAGCGGTAACAAATTACGGGCTTCCGGTTCGTATTGTTTTTTTCCCCTTTCATTTTTTTTCTCCATTCATGTATCACTCGGATTCTTGACTCGGAGCGATATATCCCTGTCTCGAGGATCCTGGTACGAAACGTAGAAAAAGTGAAAAGTAAGAGAAAAAATGGTTGCCCGTGCCATTAAGATGATAGATGACTCGTGAACTGGTTCGTTCATTCAAGGGTTTTTCGAGAGACGCTCTCCTATGCCACGGTTCATTTGTGCGTAACGATTCTGTGTATCTTTCCGCTCACGGTTTGAAACTCATCAACAACGTTACGCTTTGATCCCATCGATTTTACCATAACCGTCTTCTTGTCATTATCGTCATTTTGTTCGTCAATAAACATCGCGAAAAATGAAACGAAAACGTCATCACGCGGACCATTCGCGAGACGAAAATCGAGCTGAAATAAAAATACGAGAATTTATTTAATTTCGAGTCACGGATTTGAAACAATAATCCGTGCGAAGCGATCGGAGAACCAAAGCGAGCTCTTGAAAAGCTCCTCGCATCCTTTTTATCCTTTTAAATGTACATATACATGTGTATGTATGTGTGTAGTGTGTATAGTGTGTATATATATGTATATTTCCCTTTCTTTTTCTCGTACTACAAAGACTCCAGAATTTCTCGCCGAAGAGAATCGTGTAATGAGTTTGAACAGACCTGGCGCCGGTGGCTTCGTCACGGTCTCATTTTGTCGAAGGCTCAGCTCTCATCCTTTTTCTCTCACTATGCGGGACCCCTTCGAGATGGATATGGACAGAGAATTAAAATAATTGTCGATACGAGTTTTAAAAAATGTTAAAAAAAACGTATCGATCGTTATATTTTTAAAAAAACTTTTTTTAATTTGGTTTTGTTATTAATTTTGGACCATTTCGGACCTCGAAAGGACAGTTCGTAATTGATTTAATATGATTTCATGAAACGCGAAGGGGTTGTCGGTCATCCCGGACCGGATATCGAAGCGTGAATGAAATTGCCCATGAGCTATAAAATTTTTTATCTCAATAAAAACTTGAATTTTATTATTGCGTCATTAGTGATTGGAATTTTTTACCAAACTTTTTAATTTTTTGGTCATTTATTGCTCGTTGTTGCGTGAATTCGTACGGATTTTTTCGTTTTTATCATCGTGTCTCTATTTTTTTATTCAACTTGATCTCCGAACATTCAAGACGAGGGTCTGACCATCGCTCGCTCTTTCATACGATCCATCTTTCGCCAGACTCTTATTCCTTAGCTCTTTTTTTGTCGTTCCTTTTATTTCTCGTTCCCCCGATGCTCTCGTCGCACCAATATAAAAGATAGGGATTAGTAATGGCTTTTAATTACTTCATAATGAGAAGGTGATTTGGCTCTAACCTCAGATTTCTGAGGCGCCACGCGATTAGAAGCACTCGTCTCTATTATTTCTCCGGCTATGGTAAAGGTCAAAAAAGTTGAAAGAATGACGAAACGCGCGTGAAAGCGACGACGTTTCGAATCGCTCCATTCGAAAAAAAATGAAAATACGCTGTAATTATAAACGTTAAAATCGAGTTCATTCTTAAACTTTTAAAAACGTTTTGGAGGAGAAAAAATTGTGATCGATATCTCGATGGATCTAAGAAAATTCAGAATGCAAATGTATACATGAGTTCTATAAATCGAATGAAATAATAAAAGTTGAATAGAATAATATAATTTCAATTCTTAATTGACACAAGTGACAATCACCAGAAAAATATTTTTAATCAATGCTATATTTTTCAGATTACAAAAACGGAGAAACGAGCACACTCGATGATTAAGACTTTCGATTCAAAGATAAGGATCATGAAATTTTGGTACATTTCAACACGCTTTGTAAAAAAATGAAGAAACGCTATAATTACAAACGTTGCAATCAAGTTCATTCTTGAAAACTTTCAAAAACGTTTCGACGGCGAAAAAGTTGTGATCAATATCTTGATATATCCGACAAATTTCGGAATTAATTACGATAAAAATTATCGACAAATTTTCGATGCACAAAAAATATTGATGAGACGTATGGGACAGGGAAATATTTACTCATCGATACTCAATTTTTCAAATTGCCAAAAAACAATTTTGAAACGTCTAAAATCGAGGATAGACCCAAATATATTAAAGCAATAAAATTATGGCACAAATCAAATTGCCCCGTAAGAAAAAAAATAAGAAAAGCTATAATTAAAAAACGTTGTGAAACGAGTTCATTCTTGAACTATTAAAAACGTTTTAAAATGAATGAAATTTTGTGATCCATGTTTTGAAACATTTATTCATGTAACTTCAGAACAAAAACACACGTGAATTCAAAGTTGAATGAACCAACGATAAAAATATTGACAAATTTTTTGAACAAAATTTCTTTCCAATCATCGAAACCTAAAAAGGACGATTGCTATACAAAAATGAATAAAAATTTGTGATCCATATTTCGAAACATTTATTCATGTAACATCAGAACAAAAACACACGTGAATTCAAAGTTGAATGAACCAACGCTAAAAACATTAAAAAACTTTTTGAACAAAATCTCTTTCCAATCATCGAAACCTAAAAATGACGATCTACAAAAATTTATTTGACCGATTCTCACTCTCTTATAAATCGTAAAAAAAAGAAATGGATACTCGAAGATTGAGACGTATACGAGGCAGAGAGATAACAACAATGAATTTCTGGTAATGGGCGAGCTCTCCGACCACGAAACAAATGAGAATGGTAGTTGACACGCGTTTGTCGGTGACCGTTTAAGAATTAGGAGCAACTCATTTAGCTGCATGTGGGCTCAATCTCTCCTCTTTTTCTCCCTGAGCTACGATTATACCCGGCATGAATATCTATATATCTCTCGTCGCGCGGTTCCCTCTATCGCCAAGTCCCGCAGGGAGGGACGAGGGAGCAGAGGATCGAGATGAACGAGCTTCCCGGGTCGCGGTCCTTTGGACGATGAGAAAAAGAAAATAAATGGGAGAACGAAGAGAGAGAAAGAGAGAGCGAGAGAGAGAGAGAGAGAGACGAAGAAGAAAAAGAAAAGACGACGAGAAAAATCTAGAGGAAAATAAAGAGAGAGGCACCGAGAGAGATTCGAAAGGGATGAAAAGAGGATGCGAGATGAAGGAGTGACTAATGTGTCTGTGGCTACCTGAAGATGCCCTCGGAGCGGTTGAGCTTCAAAGGATTCGTTGGCGCCGCCACCCTCACCCACCTCGCCACCTTTTCTTCTCTTTTTCTCTCTCTCTCTCTCTCGCTCCCTAGAGCTCTGCTCCAACAAAATCCCGATGTTGCATTCGATTCTAAACATCCTCGTATTAGTTTAGTCAAGAATAAAGTCCATGGAAAATGCTCCGAAACGTGTTCTGACGCCCTTTTCCAGATAAAAAGTAAAGTCATCCACCGAGCCCGAAAAACTATATCTCTTCCCTTTCTTTCGACTCGACGATTCTCAGATAACGACTAATTGATTCGTACCCGCGATTGAGATACCGAGCGTCAACAATTTTATCCCAATATGTATTACATTTTTTTTTCTTCTTTTCTTTTGCCGCATCTCGGATAACGATCTCTGGAGCACGATGCCTAATCTAGAAAGTCGATGCCGATCGCATTAAGAACAAGAGTTGCGTTTGGAATATAAAAAAAAATTTTGTGTCTGGGACATTCGTATTTTTTTTTCGACTCTCGCGTTTTTGTTTCTCTGTTGAATGAAAATGGCTTTTGTTTGATCTCGTTTCCATTTTCACCATTATTGCACCGAAAGCTTTGTACAATCACGGAGTTTCATGAGAATTCTGACAGCGAGCGCACACGCACCGACGTTTACTCGCGTCGACGATAAATCGAGGAAATAGAATGCAAATTACGTATAAATTACAAAGTTCCTGTATCTCATCACTTTCGCGTTCACGCATATTCTACATTCGAAACCTATTTTCAGATATATTCTATTTTTACAGGTGAGAAAAAAGGTTTGTTTGTTTTTTAACCCTCGAAAAATTATTTTGACAAATTTTGTGTTTTATAATATAACTCTTTTATTATTATTTATTGTAATATATCTTATTTTTGTGATTTTACTCCATTTCAATAAGGATGAACTATGGATGTATACAATCCTTGCCAAAAGTGACTTTTCACTTTGATGTGTTCTGATAGTAGAAAAAAATTATGAACAAAACATCACCCTTTCATTCAATGTTTACGTACTGTTAGGAAGGAAAATTCGTTTTGTTGTCATAAGTGGATAACTACTTAAAAACTTTTTAGTACAAGTTCATGAAATTTGGCGGAAAAATTCTTCAACATATTGAAACATCTTGAGAGAAAATTTACAACTAATTACTATAATTTTTTCGACATTTATAATTTATTACAATTTCATTTTCGATGAATCTGCATAAGAATACGTATAATATTCAATTCATTATAATTTTTAAACGATTTGGTGAATTGAGTTGAAATTTGCATAAAAATATTAGAGTCCTATTATCACTGGGCAAGTATTCAGATTTTTGCAACCGTTTCGCGTTACCTTCAGTATAATAATATTTTAAATTCTTAATGTTTTATATTTTCATTATATCCTTAATATTTTAAATCCTTATTATATTTTATATTTTCCAAATTGAAGGAGAATGTGTATTACAAAAATATATTGATGATCAATCTTTTTCAGATGATTTCTTGTCGGACTAAAGCTCAGGACAGAAAAAAAGGAAGAAAATACACAAGATCCAACTTTTGTGGCTTCCTGACGAAGATGTACACTTCATCTTTGACAAATGTCAACGTACGATTTCCTCGATAGACGTCGCTCACGTGGCTATATCATTACTTAAGGGCAGTGGCTTTCGAGCCAGGTCTCCGCACGTATGCATTTTCCGTCTCTTTTCTCTCTGAACAATGGCGACTCCGCGTGTCCGTGCGAAACACGTACGACGCGAATGTTTTCCATGTTGCCTCTCTGTGTTATTACCACTGTAAAATTACATACGATGCCGCAGCACTTCTTCCATATCTGTCTCCTATGTGTACCCCACGAAATACGCAGTCCTCAGAATTATTTATATTCTGCTTTTTTATACCGTCTCTATCTTCCTCCTTTCCCCTCAGGTACTTACAAATCGAGAGGAAACTTTGTGTTTATCGATAAACGTCACGTCGCAGCTGTTTTCGTGAACAAAGTAACTTTCTCTCCCTTTTATCAGCGACCCTGATTTTTCTTGACAAATAAAAAGAGAGAAACAAATTTTATTAAGAAAATAGTTAGGATATGTTATTAAATAATTTTTTGTGCTAATGATTTTTTTCAGGATTTATTAAAAACTAGTTTTTTAGTCTATTGATAACGATCTCGATGTGTCTTCGGTGGAGATTTTTTCTTGATGAAAGAAAAGGGAACAAAATTTTTTAAAAATATATTCATTAATTGAATGAGCAAAATAATTTTTTGTCCCAGAAATTTTTTTTCAGGATTTATTAAAAACTAGTTTTTTTAGTCCACTGATGACGATCTCGAAGTTTCTTCGGTGGAGATTTTATGCGTGTCGTAAAGTCCACGGGGTGACTTCCGCCCTTCGAGCGGGAGAATATATCGCAGAGTAAAACGATTATTTCTCTTCAGCGCGTGTTTATCCTCGACTCGGCCAGCCACCTACAACTATAAAATAGCCAGTGGAGCGATTCGCGAGCATCTGCACTAATGAGCCGTGCCGGTTTATGCGTTCTGCAATCGGCTACCGGTCCTTTTGTGTTACGCGCGCTTCCTCACCGCTCCTTCCTCGACCTCGGACTCTTCTTTCTCTTTCATTCTGCACATGCGAATAAAGCCTCTTAATTAAAATTTATTTCGAACTTCCACGGCTTGAGGAAGGGAAAGAGAAGGATGGATCATATTTGCCGAGAGAATTCCTTCACATGCGATTTTAATTAATTCTTTAACGAATCCATTTTCGAAAAAATTTTTTATCTGATTTTTTAAATTATTCGCCAACTCGTTCTTTTATAACGAAAATAACATGTTATTGTTTATTGTAATATTGTCATCGATATTTCAACATAAAATTATGCTACTGAATTAAATTTTTTTTATTAACACTAAACATTCATTGACGTTTGGTACACGCATATCTTAAAATCTTCTTCGTTTCATATTTGTGGTTGACTCTGCGGTCAAAAGGAAAAAAAAGACCATTCGGCCAATATTTCAAAACGTGCTGTTCATGGAACAAAATTAAATCAGCAACTAATCAGATACAGAAAACTATAAGATTTTATTTTTTAAAAAATTGTATACTTTTGTAAATAAAAGTTCAAAATATAAACGAAATCAAAATCAAAAAGATATGAAAAATTAAAAAAAATTGTAGATTATAAAATAAAAATAGATTCAAAATAAAAGTATAGCTCTTATAAAAAATAAAAATAGTTCTTTATTACTTTCCATGCTGAGAGTTGAGAGAAATAATTCGAACGTCACACGCACCGGCACACACAATTCATCCGGATAACAGACGTGACGGGGCGAGGGCATATTAACCCGTGCACCACCCAACGACGCCCTGGACCTCCTAGGGGTCGATCAGGGGCGGTTTTTCAGAAATACCCCTAGCGGTAAACGCCTCAGCGCGTGCTGCCGTTCACGGGCTCCTTTCTAACCGAGAGCGACGCCATCTCGGACTTTATTTCTCTCTCGATCCTCTTCGGAAGAAATACGAGGAGTGTCCACACCCTGCGGGTCGATCGAGGATTGCGCGAGCGAGAGAGAGAGGACCGACGTCAAAGAGAGAGAGAAAAAATAAATAAAAAAAGGGTATACGAGAGCCGGTAGCGGAGAAAGCGTTATCCACTCAAAGAAAATTGCGCCCTTTGCGCAATGCGTGTGCTCCTTTTTTTTCTCTCTTCTTTCACTCCTCTCTCGCTCTCTTATATTCCTTCGCTAATATTATTACTATGATGATCGCCGCAACGGAGCTGCGATTCTGCAGGACCGGAATTATCTCGACGGGGTCGTCACGTGGGCGTGACACACTCGAGGAAACACACGTCGTGAACGGGGGATGAAGGGAAGTCCTTCACCCGTTCCCCCCGAGAAAAATAAAGGGGATCGGGTGTGCGCGTCGAGAGAAGGAACAAATAAGTAACTCGACATTGTTAAACGCCTGGAAATTATTTCATCGAGATTTCTCATGTATTTCGTAATTTTTCCACAGAAATTCTTCACTCAATTTCTTGATAAAAAAAATCCGTTGTCTGTATAGTGTGTTAATTTTTGGATTTTTCATGGATGGAAAATTTTTTTTGATCGGACACAAAAAAAAATTTTTTAAATTGGATGTTGGGTATTCATAAAAAATGAAAGATGGAAAATTAGGAATCGAGTTTGAGAATGTTCGTCTGTACTCAATTTCTTCATAAAAAAGTCCTTCGTATATTCTGCGTTAACTTCTGGATTTTCATGGACGGGAAATTTTTTTGACGATCGGAGACAGATTGAATTTCGTCCCAGAAATTTTTCTCGTCGTAAAAGTCAGGACGAGGGTAGATTATTCGCACTTCTACGAAACGTCGTAAAAACCGAAGCCAGTGATGAATATATATATAAGTATATGTATATAAGAAAAGAAATACACGGTGCTCGGGGTATTTTTCGATAATTTCGTGAAGGGAAGTCTCTCCGCTAAAGAGCCGAAAACTCGGAGGACCTGTTACGAATTTAATGACACATTAGGACGGGGACTAATGAGTTGAGTAAACAGCATACGCAGCTTTTTGTCCGCGAGCGTATAAAGTTTTCGAGTTCGCTTCCTAAACTCTTTTTCGAAATTGCGAGGAGGGGGCGGCCAAACTCGGAACAAAGGGAAAAATTTTCCTCGGTGAATCCGCAGAGGATCGAGAGAGACGGATCGCGAAAAGGACACGAGAAAAGGGAAGAGAGAAAAAGAGAGACAAAAAAGAACACTCCTCCCACCGCCCCATTATTACGACCATTTTTTCCCTTTTGTCGGCAGAACAAATTTTTAAACCGTGCGCCTCCTGTTGATGATTTCTCTCTCTTTCTATATTCATCTCTTTTTTTTTGGCTACGCAGTCATTTTCTCAAATCTGGTGCCCAAGTATATATGACCGCGATAAACATCTCTCGCTCTTCTTCTGTCCTCTCTAAGCGCTTTTTCCTCCGAAATCCCTGAAATTATTCTCGCGCGTATTTCGGCGAGACTTCCCACTCTGGTCGATTTCTTCGTAATTGCGGTACGGAAAATCGTCGAAAAATGCTTTCGCGCTTATTGCGAGGGTAAAATAAACTTTTCCTCATCGATTTTTATCTGATGAGAAAATTAGAAAAAAAAAATTTGCCTAATTAATAACAAAAATAACAAAGTTTCAAAAATTATTTTTAAACGAGGAGAGAATAAAAATTTGGAGAGGAATTTTTGGGAAAGGAAATAAATTAGAATTCCAGACTCTGGCTCGTGCCAGGCACATGAGGTGTTAATTTAACCTCGAGATTCGTGTATGCAAAGATTCATAGCTCGTGTCCCGGACACTAAATCTTCGACGGATTTCGGAGCGAGAGGGGAAAAAAGGAGGAGGAGGAGGTCCGACAAAAGTTTGAGAAAGTTCGAAAAATGTTTTCTCCGGGGCGCCTCTCGTTTCACAGATGTTCGATTCATTGTCCCGAGATGCATAAGGCGGACGAGACCGAAAACCTCTTTCGCTCTCGTTCCTTTTTTCTCCTTTATTTTCAGGCTGGAAGGAAAAAAAAAATGAAACAAATCGGCGTCATCTGCTTCAGTCTCAAGTCTTATTACCGTAAATTCTCGTCTGCACGGTGGCTTTCTGGCTTTTCCTAACAAGAGCCTGAGACTCATGCAGATGCGATGCGGTTTCTCCGAAAAAAATGAGAGAACGAGGGAAAAATAAAAAGGGCTCTCGTCGAATCTCCTTAATATTTTTCTGCGCGATACATTGACTTCCGCTCAATTAACTAAGCCTTTCGATCATCAACCTCTCATCTCACTTCTCTCTCTCGTCTCATCAATCACCGGGACAAACTTTGCGCTCGTTAAACAATATAACGAGCCTCACCGCAGATATCCAATTATCGGGACCGAATTCGAAAGTTTTTCCTTTCCCTCGACGTCGGATTTGCCTCGATCTAAAATTAAAGAAAGGACGTAATTTGCGGGTGTACCAAAAAATTGTGAAACAAATCTCTCTTAAATTATCCTAACGAGAAAAATTATATTTAAAGATTATTTTTGTATACTTTATAATATTCTGCTCTTGCTTTAAAAAAGAATACATTTTGCCCCGAGAAGAATAGAGCACGCGTTGAATGTCTTGTAACTAAAAAAAACGGTCACCCATGGCAATTTCTCATTGTGTACATTTTATATATAGAAAATCGAGTTTTTTTTTCTTGTTCGTATCGTTGGTAATCGGATATCTCGGGTGTAGACCGGTACTATCTCGACGGCGGGTAACAACGCCTTCTGACCATTCATAGCTCCATCGCCAGCTGTTTCCGGTGGGCGGAAACTCCGGCTCGCACACGCGGGGGACAAGAAAAAGGGAGAGAAAACGGGTTCGCGATTCTTTCTTCCAGGAGCGGCTTTTTACCGATTCCACGTGACGATATTATTTTCCAAAGCTCGTAACGCGCAACACGACACGTTTGAATTTTAACGTATATATCTCGCTCTCTGGCGCGCGATCCGAAAGATCGCGGATGAAAGGATCGAGAACGCGAGGAAAAAAAGGCGCGATGAGGAAGCAGAGAAAAAAGGGTGCCCCGTGTATATCTTGAAGGCGTAACAGGGCTTTGGACTCGCTGAATTCCAGCTAAGGAGACTCAACGGGGGGGTCCGAGGACCACTGGGTGCGTTGAATTATCCTCGCAGGAGGCATTTTACACCGCGACGCGCACGCAATTTTTTTTTTGGCGTGTAGATATGCGACGGAGCTCTCTCCCAAAACGCCAAAAAGAAGCGGAAAAATGTTGACGGAGAGAGAGAAAAAAATAGAGTGAGAGAAAAAAGCATCAAACGAGTAATTGCAGTGCTCGGGTTTCCAGGACTAGCACGTGCGATGGGTGGGACCCCATTAAAGGATTTGCAAACTATTATTTTGTTGTTTGCTCAGAGAATTCAATATCTCGCTTTTCCTCACCATCCCTCGATATTTTCTCTCTCTCTCGGTCGCGGGATATTTCACGTTTTTATATGCTCTCAACGTTCACTGACAAATAAAAAAAAAACGTAAACTACCGAATTTAACGCCTGACATTCGCCGGGGGCTTTTTTATACGAAAATTTAGCTTGGAAATGGAACCAGACACTGTGCGAAACGAGCGATATTTATATACCATTTTTTCGACACATGTCAAACAAACAAAATCAATATTTTTTTCAATATTATTATTTAAATAAATATTCGTGTTAACAAATTTAAATTTTTAAATTGAAATTTAGAATTTTTAATATTTCGACTTTGTGGGTCTTTTCATTTGAGAGAGTCGAAAATGTTTGAAAGCATTCGTCAACTTTTAAATTGACTAAATATTTTCTAATATATAGGGGGAGGGGGGGGGGCAAAAATTTGGTGAAAATTTTCAATACTTCAAAATTTGATAAATTTTTTTTGCTAAGAACACTATTTTTGGTGATTTAAAAACACATTTTAACAAAAATTAAAATCAATCTTGAATTAAGTATACTGTGAAATTAATGCAATTGTAAAAAAGTAATAAAAAATTGGATATCGACTTCGATCTCTCAACTTTCAAATTAGAACTCCAAAATGTAAAATTTTGAATTGAAAAACTATTTTTTAATGAATATTATCGTTTAAACATGTCATCAACATGAAATTAATTTATCAAATGAAAAAAATGGAAAATTAGAAATCGAGTTTGAGAATGTTCGTCAATTACATTAAAAAGTATTCCTCTGATATTATTGTTCAAACACCAATAACGTGAAATTAATACAGGTCAAAAAAAATGAGCGATGAAAAATTGAGTATCAAGTGAGATCTCTCACTCAAGTAAGGCGTCAAAGTGCGAAAACGTTCGAAAAGAATGACCCTCGGAGATAAGTAAGAACGATAATTATTGTAATCACGGTGTTGGTAGGCGAGAAGTACGAGAGTCGGACTCGTGACACTGGTGCCTCACGGCAGATGCGTTTCCTCTTTCTCCCGGAGTCATGAATCTCCTCTGGGACTCATTAACTTCGCCGTCAGGTACATTTCTTTAATTTGTATTATTATTAAATGTCCGTAAAAGGGAGAGAGAGAGAAAAGAAAGAGGGAAATTGCGAATCTGGAAAATAGATTAAAACAATTTCAACGTTTGTTTCTGCTCTCCTTCTTTGTTGTTTTCTTATTCCTCTCCTCTTTATTTTCCATCCTCTCCGGCTCTTCGGAGAGTCGAATCAGATAAGAAGTGGATAAATCAGCGAGATGAGAATTATTCCTCCGGGTCTCTTCGCTCTTGGCCAGAAAAGTCTCTCCTGGCTAGCGAGCAAATAGCATTCGCAGGTTCTGCCCCGCCTTCGCGACCTTATTGGTCGAGAGCCCGGTCACGCCCATTCACCTGCGCTCACCAGGTACGCAAACACGCGCGGCCAGGAGAACGAAAATCTACCTGTCTCCTCGCCGGTGGGAAGTCTTTCGTGTACCTGTGGTCTCCAAGCACGAGAAATGACGTCACTTATCCTAGTGACTTTCTTCAAAGATAAGAAACAAAATCCCCCAAAAAAAAATTTTTAACAAAATATTTACAACAATAACAAAATCTTACCAATTCATTTTATCGATTCTCCGTTAATGTTGAATTCAATTTGAAATTTCATCGAGTTTCGCGAGACCGAATCGCCTCCTACAGCCTCGATTGGCAATTCGAGGAAAAAAGCCGAGAGGAAAGAGGAGAAAAAAAATTGAGGCTCTCCGAGAGAGGCGCAGAGGAGGGAAAGGAGTAAAGAAACGTCGGTGCATACGCTTGACTATGAAAATTCATGAGCCAGTGCCTCGACTTAAAGGCCTCTTTGATATCCATATTCAGAAAAATGGCGTCGTTAACATTAAACGGCGTCCATTATGCCGTCGAGGTATATAATGCGACTGGCACGTATGTGCACGGAAAACGCAAACGTCGATACGGTAGCGAATTCTTGTTGTGTGTACGCGCACGTTACATATTTAGTTACATATACATATTTTAAAAAAAACGAAAAAAAAAAAAATAAAGGTTTCTTATATACGCTCATACGGGGCAGAAATAACTCGAACAGTTTTTCTTCCCTCTCTCTCTCTCTTTCTTTCTTTTCCTCTTTATCTTTTTTTATCAGCGACATTGCGGCTTGTCATGCGAGTCCCCGCGTTTCTGCAACGCGAGCGCTATCATTTCGAAGTCGTTTCCATTGGACGGGTGTGACCGCGCGCGCTTACACGCTCCCGGGTAATTTGAAAGGTCCCCGATTAATCAAAGATCGCCGACGAGCGATACGAAGCGATATCCCGAGTTAAAAGCGCCCTCGAAACTCTCTTGGACATATTTTTTGTCTCGTATAAAAATTTGCTCTTTCTCTCTCTCTCTCTGTCTCTCTTATGGTAAAATTCCTCGCTAAATTCTCAACGTGTAACATTATCGAGGAATATCATGAGGAGTCGCGACTCTCTTCGTATACTCTGGCCACACCTCATTCGAGGAGAAAACGAGTCGCGCATGGCCACCGTTACACTAAGTACTGCACTTTGCGGTATATATGCGCGCGCGCACACGCGCCTGAAGAAGTACAAATGGGCCCGAACGACGGTATACAGAGGGTTGAGTGCGCTGCTGCACGATAGTAGAAGACGCGCCGATGGCAACCCTTGTGGCTCCGAGGCACGATACGACGATCACCGAGCTCTGAGAATTCTTCCTGGAAATGATCATACATATGTGTCCCCGAAGCGCTCCAGAGCGTGCATATGCATATAAACATTCGATATAATTGATACCCAACCTTTCTCCCATCGTCCTCTCTCCCTCGGGATCCATCGCAAAAATGATAATCCTCACGGAATTGGAGCGAGCTTTTCTCTCCTCTGTGGTATAAAATGATTATTAAATATTTATAAACTCGTGGTAACGAAATGGTAATTACATATCTCTTGGTATATATCAGCTGTCGAAAATCAATTTTTTTCAACGGGGTTTTTGGAAATATTCGACACAAATGGGAAAATTGTCTACAGGGAGGGATGGACCGAAATCATGTGGAGGGAGTTTCATCGATAAAGGCAGATGAAACTGAAGGAATATCAAAAGTTTTTAATTCAAAATGCCAAAGTCGTAGATATTCTGCTAAAGAAATTCTGTCAATTTTAAAATTAGAATACATAGAAAAGAAATTAATTTTACCATTTAAATTTGTTTTTAGCAAATATTTTAAACTCCTTTTAGATTCAAATTCTTCCTAATAAAATACTCTCAAAATATGTTGAGAAAAAATTGTGTTTTAAGAAAAAAAGCCAAAAAATTCTCAAAGATTTTTAACTCTAAAATGAATTTTTTGCTAAAACGCTCGAAAATTTTAAAAATTCCTAAAGATTTTTAACTCAAAATTTAGTAGAAATGAATTTTTCATTTAAATTGCTAAGACGCTCGGGTGCACGAGAAGTTCGAAGAAAAACTCCGTCAAAGTGACGTTTCAAAATTTAAGCGTTGAGGATTGAATTTAGGAGGAGTCAATATTGACGTGGAATAGTTTGCGAGGGTATTCCGATTGGAGATAACGTCGATATTGGATGTCGTCTCGTCACGTCGTATTTCCTATCCCATGGATATATTAGCAACGTGTGTCACGATATTCGAGTGCCTCCGTTCCGTATTTGCGGGTTCGCGCGACTCGCTTTTGTATGCCGCGTCGCAGGGGTTTCCGCATCCCTTCGCGCGACACGACGACGTTTGTCCTGCCGTTTTCCCTCTTTCTTCTCGCTCGTACATTGCGTCCCATTGTGGCGTGTTCGTTCGAGCAAATGCACATCGTCTCGGCATTTTACTCTCTCTCTCTCTCTCATTTCTCACTCATCTCTCTCTCTCTTTCTCTCATTCTCTCTCTCTCAATCTCATTCTATTTCTCTTTGCGTATGCGCGTATATAAATGCATATGTGTGGCTGGATCCGCGTCCGAAGCTCCTAGATTACATTGCACATAACATTTTGGTACCCTGCAGTGCGTCGTATTTACATATCAAAGTGAGGAGACACTGTGGCACCGGCACAGCGTGAAACCTATGAGCAGCTCGTACGACATAATGCTATTTCTCCCCTTTGATCTTTCTCTCTCTCGCTCATCTCCGTATATCGGGATTCTCCTATACTCTCTATTTTCACAGCCTCTAACACGTACTGATCTATCCTCTGCTCTCTTAATTCTTCCTCATTCTGGATTTTGACTGGTTCCCATCTTAATCCTCTGAATGCTCCATTTTACGGATTTCGCGATCGGCTAATGGACCGACTTCATTGGCTCCGATGACTGTGCAAGGAATACAAAGAGCCAGAATCGCATTAAAGTCTTACACTAAAATCGAAGGATGAAAAAAAGACTATACGAGGAAAATTTAAAAACCTTTTTTTTCATACTTACACGGAAAGTCCAATTTACTATTCTATGCATGGGAAAAAATTTTCGTTTCTTTTTCCTTTTAAATTTTTTTCTTGAATTTACACATTCGAGGATTTGATATTTCTTGGGCAAAGTATTTTGTCAACCATTTGCCAATTTTGGAGTAAAAATTCAGTTACGTTGTATTTTAATCGGAGTAAATATTTTCTCAATAAATTTTTGTTGTTTAATTTATGTACAAGACATAAACTTGACACCACATTCATAATTAGAGAACGAAAGTTCTTGCAATATTGACGTTTGATGTTTGTCAACATTTTTTGAATTCTCGTTTTCCATGTTTTTTTTTATGTCATCGTTACATCAAATTGTTCTTGTCAAAAACAGCAATGTCATTGCAAATTTCGAGTCTTATCATTGTTACTAGTTTTGCGTGCCTGAAGTCAAGAGATAATTACAAAACTCCATATCGCAGGTGCGGGAAACTTTGCAGAAGGTCTGAGTATAACCGTCGCACTTGAAATTACCGTGGATATTACTGTGAATGATATCTCATTCAAAAGACCGAATAAACAACCGTAGAATACGAAAAAGTACAATGAAACGTAACAAAAGTAGCAAAAAAACACATTTCATCTCCATTTTTCAGAAAATCCACTGACCCACATATAACCACTATTATCAAAATTTGTTATCGAATCAATAAAACGAGCTGTACGCATTGATGAATAAGATAATTTTCAAAGTTCCTGATCACCGTCATTTGAAAAAAAAAAGATTGGAAGGCACCAAATATAAATTTTGATTCAGGAGCGACGAAAAGAGGAAGATCAAGCGCATGTATCGTGAGCGAAATTGAATCGGCACGTGTCAGCGTCACTGGACTGACTCCCGATTGAATGTGTATTTATGAAGCGAGAGATGGCGATCTCGAGAGCACCGAGGATTATCTCGAAAAAAAAGAAAGAAGAAAAAAAATCGATAGTGTCAAATGGATGGAAAAGGCTAATTGAGGACTCTATATTTTTTTTCTTCGTATCTGATGATGGTCGTAGGATCTTGCCAAACATTCTCCACAGTCAATGGCGTATATATCTGTCATCAGGGCTCGTTGAAAATTTGTCAAAGCTGTATGGCGAGGCGATCGACTGATTAGCCATGGGCCCCGTGGCTCGGACAAAAGAGGGTTCAACAGGGCTTTCATCCCCCTCCTTACCCGGGGGATAATTCCCACGTCGGTGAGGCGAGCATCATCGCACAATGCCGCGCGTTTCCTCGGAGCGAACAATGCCAACGTCATAGCTCTCATTTGACGTGCAAAATCGCACGTTTCCCCCTCCACTTTTTTTGCTAGCTTGTAACCGTAATAATGTAATTTACGATTTATCCTCTCATCTCGCTCATTCTCTCATAATCTCTCGTGTAAACACGACGTCGAACCGTCTCGTAAAAATAATGTAAGTGTGCCGGGGAGAAGGAGGAAGTAAAAAAACGAGGATCTTGAATTACACCGAGCTAATTCGATAAAACTTCAATGCAAGATATCCTTCGAATTCCTCCGAAAAAAATATCTATATTGGCTGGATTTTATTTCTCTTTTTCTCCTTATTATATCGAGGTAAAAAAAAATCTCGCGCATCGACGCGCAGTGTGAATACGAGAGAAAAAAAATTGACAGGAACGAGTGTCGAATGTCAAGAGCCTTCCATTCAATTTTTTTTTCTCCTGAGCATTCTTTTTCTTTCGAGCAGTTTTCGAGCGCTCCGTGCACACGTGTTTACTTCAAGATTTGAACAAAAAATTATTTATAAAAAATGTAAAAATTTTCGACGTTGTTTATTCAAGAGCTGCGAGATATTCTCGTTTCGTTTATATAGGCATCGTAATTTTTTATTTTCCATTTTTTATTGAAAATTAACCAGCCGAGGTCACAAGCAACTCTCCGGCTCGTGAGGCCGGAGCGAAATACGCTCTTGCGAAAAATCGGTAAAAAAGGAGGCTGAGAGAGAATATTCTCCTTTTTGCGAGTTATAACGAGAGGTTTTTCTCCCGGCTTGAAATTTCTCCGGCGTCTAGGAGGATGAGCGATTGATCTCACCGATTCGAAGTGCGAGAATACTCGAGGAGGGTCAAGGTGATCCGATGCACGATTTATCTGTAAAACGGTATCCGCGAAAAGTGCGCGTACGATGGATTCTACCTTGGAGTGTATCAGACTCCGGTCCGAGAGTGCATCCGCACGGTAAAATAGCAGAACGACTTAATAAGTCACGATTGCGAAACGATTGCTTCACCCGTCCGGCGAACATCGCGGCCACGAGAAGCGTGTGACGATTTGCATACACGATTACAGGTTGCGCGAGGGCCAACCGAGAGAGGAGAAAAAAATGAGAGACCGAGAGAGAAATGAGGAACAAAGAGAGGAGAAACGAAAAAGCAGCTCGGGGAGATCTCGAATTCCGACGATGGTCGAAAGGAGAAAAAAGTTGACCCTGCCGCCAGGAAAATTTTACGCGAAACGAACAGTTCAAACTATTTCAAACATCAAACTTCGATTTAATTCTTTCAACACCTTTGAAAGTGTAGAAGATTAAAAAAATGATTTGGGAAAATTTTATAAATTCTTTTACACGAAACAGAAAGAACAGAGATCATCAATTACCGTGACAGAATTATATTTATATGTAAAACTACGTGGATAAAAAATCAAAACGTCAAAATAATGATTGTTGTCCTTTCAATTTATATTTTACTAGCAGGTTGTAGTGGCTCGGCCGCTTCGCGGCCTCGCTACAATTATTAATTACTAAGTTATTAGTAAAAGTTTGTCATGAAAAAAT
>JAPYYX010001045.1:0-32357 GCA_030522605.1 Cremastinae sp. B BG-2022a | reverse complement strand
ATTTAAATGTACATTTTGTTAAAAGTTATGATATTTGGCATAAAATTTTGTGACGTCACGACTTTGACTAGCGATGTCACTGATGGGCCACCTTAAATGGCATAATTTTTTTCTGCAAACAATTTTTAAAATTCCTATGATAGTTATATTTTTTAATTCTGACAGAAATTATTTTATTATCGTGTTTTTACAGTATGACGTTTTATTATGGTCAATACGAGTTAAGAATCGAATTAGAAGATTGGGAAGGAGAAACTGCCTGGGCTGAATATTCCAATTTCGAGTAAGTAAATTTGTTTTTCGTATGATTCTGTTTCGATTCTAATTTGGATAATTATGTATCAGACTCGGCACGAGAACGGACGGTTATCGAATAAAAATATCAGGTTATACCGGCAATGCAACAGATTCGCTGAGTGCTCATTATTCGACACCATTTTCCACCTACGATCGAAGAAATGATTTTTCTCCCGAATGCTGTCCTTGTACGTTGGATTACGGTGGTGGTTGGTGGTACTACAGGTTATTTTTATTTTTACTTATTTATTTACATATGCTGATATTCATATATTGATCATCGATGTATAAATAATTTGCTGATTTGAGCATTTTATTTAATCAAATGTAGTTGTTTCGAGGCAAACCTCAATGGCGATTACTACCAAAAGGACGACTATCGAAAACCTTACCGTGGAATTATTTGGGAACACTGGCGAGACGATTACAGTCTCAAAAGTACAAAAATGATGATAAGATTGAAATACGACAATAATAATTCGACGCACTCATCTGTATTAAAAGATCCATGAACGAAACTCACCAATGTATGAGAAATATCAATTGTTGAATACATAAATAATATACCCATACAAATGGCAAATATGTAGTTACATTAGCATTTTAATTGGTTTTTATTATCAAACTTTATGAGCATAATAAAAAGATTGAGCATAAAAAAGCGCGCGAGAACATCGAATATGCAAAAGTTTCTTCAAAATTTGGTTAGATGTCGCTACCCGTTATTTCTAAGTGTATTTCATGAACGGAGAAATCCAAGTGATGGCGCCACCAGACATTTTCCAAAAATTCGAACCGTTATTTTTCAAACCATTTTTCGAACAGACCAATCAGAATCCAAAAACTTCTCACATTGACCAATCAGCGGCATGGATTCGCAGTGCTAACCTAAAAACGTTACTTCCTTCGTCAACAGTCAACAGTCGCGCGAACAGTCGCTCCGATGAGAGTTGATTATTTTTATAATCGTTGAATTTGTTATTCTACAAAAATGTCAAACAACAGTAGTATTCTACGAAGTGCCGTTAAAGAAGGTAAATGCGATGGTACAAAAAAATTAATTCAATTCTATGAAAAGTGTACAGTTTCAGTTTTGTTTTGAAATCGATGCAAATTGTGTACATTTCACTGACGTTGCAAATAAACATGTTTTTCAGGAGAATGCAGATTGCAACCATTGAAAGAACATGAATTATTTGGTCTACCAAAAAGTAGCAGTAAAAAAGGGACATTTATTCGTCCTACAACAGACAGACCGTTGATGCAGCCTATTAAAGTGAAAGATCTCTTTCCATCGGAATATAAGAAACCAGTAGTGCTTTCTGGTAACTATTTGATATTCAGATTTAACAACAAATAATTCATTTAGTAAAAAATGGACGTTTTAAAAAATTGATTCAATGTTTTGTAAATGATTTACTTGCCCATTCAAGTACGTTTATTTTTTAAATTTCGGAGCATGATTACATATGAGGATTAATTATTATTTTGCTATTTCAGCCAGAAAATCCTCAAAGTCGTTCATTCATGGCTTGTCAAAAAGTGAAGGAAAATTGAATAAGACGCAGGGTTAGTATTTTGATGTGATATTTGTTATTTTCATTTAAATTTGTTTTTGGATATTGAGTAATGTAGTTTTACGCGTTACAGATTTTGATGGTGAACCAGGAAGACTCTTAAACATGAAAGCACTGATGAAATCATGGGAAAAGAGTCAAACAGTCAAACCAGGTTAATACTAAAATACATGAGGAACTTTATTTTATAAATGTGAATTTATATTAATTTTTTTAAATTTTGTTTCAGTTCGATTTAGTTCAAATAGACCATCAGACGTTAGAAGTCAAAATGTTCGCAGAAAGCTTTATGCCCCCTCCCCAAAAGTGAAACCAGAAAACAATCGAAAATCTGTAATGCCTAGCAAATTGCATTCAGAAAAAAAAATGGCTCATTCAATGCCTATGAAACCGCAAGTTCGTAAATCTTTGAAGCCGGAAAATTCAAAGCCTGTGAGAAAAAGCTTACTGTTACCTCCGAATTCTATAGCAAAACAACACGTGATTCGCTCAAAGAATCAAACAACTGTACAAGAATTGTCGGTGATAAATAGCGATCCTGAGGACCAAAATGAAGAAAACGAGAAAGAGGAGGTCCGCGTACCGTCGAATTCCGAAAATACGAGTACAGAAAGAACTGAGAAAACCAACGAAGAATCTTTGGCCAGGAGAGTTCAGAGACCTACAGTAATAATGGGGATTTCATCAAAAATGCGAAATATTCAACAACTTGAATTGAAAGACAGTAATAAATGCAAAGCACCACGAATTCCATTACAAGAGTTGAGTCTGTCTGCGTCACCGTGTCTGAATCTGGATATCGATAGTCGTTCTCTCGAAGAACTTCTTGACGACGATCTTGAACCGTGCGAAATTGACTCCTGCGACCCTGGAAGCGAAACGGACGTCAAAACTTTGCCATTGACTTCGGAGTCGATAAATCCACGATTATTATTTGGCACGGACCAAACCGTCCTTTCGTGGATGCATCAACAAGTAAAAAATACCGTTCTGTCGTTGGAAGAACAGTTGGAAACAATTACAAAGCAATTAGCGTCAAAGAGACTTGTGCTCAAAACTCTGGAAAGCGCGATGAGCAGCAATGACAAAATGAAGGAGACGAACAGTAGTAACGAAAAACAAATCGAGGAATCAAATACGAAACCTCAATCGGAGTTATCAACGCCTGTTCAACAAATAACTATAACATCAGATACAATTGTTCAACGGGAATTAAATGAAAAAGAGAAAGATTCTCTGGAACTCGAAACATTCGAGAGCGGAGAAGATGAAAATCGCGATGTAAAAAATGACGACGATAAGGAAAACAAAGAAAACGTTGGAGAATGCAAGAAGCCAGTCAGACGTTCTTTAAGATTGTTACGAAAATTATCAAACACGCCGAAATCTGCCGATGACAGTTTTGCGAAATTGGAGGAGGAACTCAACATCGCAGTAAAATCGAAAGAAAATTCTGGCAAACAAAAAGGTTCCCGGTCGGCCAAGCGTTTCACGTTTGAAGGCAGAAAATCGTTGTGCGAGTATATGGCCTTAAAATCCGCAGTTTCTTTTCTGCAAACACCAAACGCTAAGGGATTTCCATTTCCAAGTGTCGAAAATGATACGCCCTCGCAAAGTCGCTCGACAAAACGATATCTCTCTCGAAAAATTTTGAGCGAGTTGGATGACCTTTACACAAATTCTCCAATGAAATGATTGAATTAAAATTTAAGAATTTAAGAATTTAACCAATGAGATTGTAAATTTTCTATCTAGGCATATAAGACATGTAATTATATTTATTCGGTTCAAGTTTTATTTTCGTTCATCTTATTTTTGGACTTTATTCGAAGCTTCATACTCATGACATGCTGGATCATGGCACTCTCAAAGACTAAGGATTCAAATTAAATGATCGAGAAATCTTCATTTGTATCACACTGATCCCAGCATGAAAAAAATTACTCGACCTAGGAAAATATTCGATGTAATTCATTTATAAACTAAATATTTTCTATAAAAACGTAATAAGAAAATTTAAATATTTAACAATTTCACCCTCATTTTTCCCATTCAAATATTTTATACCCATTATGTATTGCAATTAGAAATGAAAAATTGAAAATATTTACAGATGGCGCTGCAAATAATTCGTTCAAATATTGCATTTCATTTTTTTTCAAAAATTTTCTATGTCAAGAAAAAATGCAGAGTTGCAGAATTTTTGCAAAAATTCTGTCACGAAAAAATATTACAACCTATTTGATATACACACGTCAACGTAATTGACAAAAATTGAATTCATCAGTGCTAAAAGAATAAAAAGAAAGTTACAGAGTTTTATCGATTTTCAACCTTTCGGATTGTCAAATCAGACGATGCATTGAAAGAAATATTCTGATCGAGATTACTTTTATTCAAATTTCTTAAAATTCTAAGAAGATGGAGCATTATTCCGGCAAGTTAATGATCATAAAAAATTACTGTATACTAAATTACTATCTAAATTATATAGCAATTATTTTTATCTGATTTTTAACCTCTAACGTACTATCTAAATCCGTTTTCGAATTTTCTTGCTCCAAAAATTACAGAAAAGCGTCTATCGATAATGAATTCAAATGTCCCGCTCAATTTTACCGACAGCCGAGAATTCGGCTTTCATATATATAATGAATTTCGGCAAAAATACGCTCGTAATTATAAAAATCTCCCTCACACATGACAGGATACTTTAATCGAATTTTCCACAGCGAGTCCTTTCTTTTAAAACTAATTTAATATACGTATGTACATGTCAATGATCGAATTTGTCGCGTTGTCTCGTTCTATATGTCCATTTTCCCTTTCTCCCTAGTCGGTTTTCGGTCGCCCAGCATGATACATGTGTGCGTTTATATACACTTGAGCAAATCCAGGACTGCTATGCATCACGCACACAAGGAAACGAGAGAGAACGCTATATAACACTTTTGCGAAAGTCTCTTCGCCGCTCTCGTGAGACTGGTCATCGGTCGTTGTTCGTCGTCGCTGCGTTTGCTTGTCGTAGTCATTGTCGATCGTGTGTGGTTGTTCGGATTCCCCGGCAAAGACGCGCCCGGTTTGCCAACAAAAAACTCTTTTACCAAAATCTTGTAAAATTAGAAATAATCGTGAGGAAGGATCGAACGAGTCGTTCTCTGAATCCTCGAGAGTTAAAGATTCGTAACGTGACCGCGTTGTAAATCCTTCGTATTCCTCAGTGCTCGCGATCCTCGCGCTTTTTGATATATATTCCTTCGTCCTTTATCGCCGCTTTACGTACAGGAGAACTAAACGAATAGGAGAGTAAAAAATCACCTGAGAGCGCGCGGTACACAAAAAAAATCGTAATTTCCTCCGGACCATTCTCAGATCGCAAAAACGGCGTGCGAAAACGATATACGAGGTACAATAAAAAATACACGCACACAAATGACGTGAAAATTCGTCCGGACATCCCATTCGTTCGATGAATATTGGCTACTAAACGATTGTATCTTTGTGTCCGATCGTGTTTTTTTCTTTATTTTTCTCTCTCATACGACGCTTGTGCATGTTTTTATGAAGCCGGATTAAACATTCTGTGATTATATGTGACTTTTTAATGATTCTTTAATCTCCAATTATGAGTTCACAGTCAGATTAATCTGACGTTTGGTTATCTTGCGATCTTTCCACGAAGCCGCTCATTGTTAGATCGTGCGTGAAATTTTGCAGGACTCTCTGACAACGTTTTTTTGTCTAATCGCCTTTGTTGCTCGTTGCCAATCTCAGATCCTGCTACCTGCTTTGTTTTTTAGCATTGAATCGATTTTTCACAATGATACCTATTGCTTTCCCAAGTGTAATTAATTTAAGAAGCTTTTAAGAAAATTGGAGTAAACTTTGAAAAGGTCTAGTCACAATTGTGACATTCAAAAAAATTGTTATTACCGAAAACTTATAGCATGTCCAACTCAAAATCATGATAATGTGGTTTCTTTATTAATGATAAAAATTTTTGAATTATTTCAGAAACATGTCTTCGGGAGCTGGATCTAGCGGCACAGGAAGAGTGAGAGGTTCGTCGTCGGCTGACAATAAACCAGATAATAAGGAAACAAAGCCAAATCCAAAAATGTCAAAGGCACTGGGAACATCCGCTAAGAGGTAAAATAGAAATTTTGATTTTCTTCAGATAAACATTTGGACTAAAAAATGAGAAATAGAAAATGATGCATTTCAATTTTTTACTCTTTTCGTAGGATACAAAAGGAATTGGCTGAAATTACATTAGATCCTCCACCAAATTGCAGGTGAACGAATATTAATTTATACGTTTGATGAGAGAAAATATCTTTCTGTATTTTATAAAGTATTGTCTTTTTGTTTATCAGTGCTGGACCAAAGGGTGACAATCTCTACGAATGGGTATCGACCATATTGGGACCACCTGGATCTGTTTACGAAGGCGGTGTTTTCTTTCTTGATATACACTTCTCACCCGAATACCCATTTAAACCTCCAAAGGTCAGCAAAGAACTGGAAAAACAACAATTCAAAATACTTTTTTGACAATGAATAAATTTTCATTCAAACTCCATAATTTCTGTTTTGATCAGGTAACATTCCGAACACGTATTTATCACTGCAACATAAACAGCCAAGGTGTAATATGTTTAGACATACTTAAAGACAACTGGTCACCAGCATTAACGATCTCAAAGGTTTTATTGTCGATCTGTTCGCTACTTACGGACTGCAATCCTGGTGAGTAATAAAATAATTTACTATCGAGAAATTTGACTCGAAAAATATAATGAAACGGACTCCAAAATACATAATTTTTAACATTATATTTTACTTCAGCGGACCCATTGGTGGGCAGTATAGCAACGCAATACTTGCAAAATCGAGAGGAGCATGATCGCATAGCGCGACTTTGGACAAACCGCTATGCCACATGAGCAATTATCAACCTATATATATATATAAATATCTTTTAAATAATAATTCCTCGTAACGCTGCAGATAAAAAAGAAATTAAGAGAAAACAAATCAAGGAAAAAAGGGAAATCATAAAAATAAAACTCCTTTTCGAGCCTCACTCATCAATAGTTTGTCATCGAATGTACTCGCCTCCGCCCCATTTCTCACGAGTCTAACATCACCTTGACGACTCATTTATTTTCATTCTTTTCGTCTCTTTCTTTTTTATCGAATGCAATTATCTCGTATTTCCCATAATTATTCACAATATACTTCCATAGTTCTGACAAGACCGCGGCGATGTTGGCCATTTTGTGATGATAGCTGTGTCCTTTATTAAAACTAACAATAAGTCGTTTGACTCTGAACGAAAAATTAAAGGGTCATTCGTTCCCGATCAATAGTGAACTGTGTTCAAAATTCACGAACAATTCTTTTCGTTTTCTGAATGTTCTCTTAGCTGAGAGATACGAAGCTCAGAGATTTCTATTTCTTATTATTAAAGTGTAATGCGAATTAATGAAATGAAAAGTAAATTCACGAGTAATGCAAAAAAGTTTAATACCACGAAGGTATTAAAATTTTTTAAACCGAAAAATATTAGTTATGAAATATGAAAAAAAATGAATTTTGTGAATGAATAGCGTGACACTTGAATCAATTTGTGTCTAATTTCCATTTTCTTTTAATCTATAATTTGATTGAATTTTTTAACGATAGTCGTCATTGATAAATTCGACGATTATTGTCACGTTGCCAGAGCCGTTTACGGGAGAAGAAGAAAAAACATTTCAGTGATCGAAAATAATTAATAACGAAGCAAATGATTTAAAATACTTCTAAATTGTAAGTAATTAGATGAATAGTCTGTAAGAGAGGATGAAAAAAATCATCAGCTACTGATTGAAGAAAAAAGAAAAACAAGAAGAGAAAATAGTATGTGCTTTAGTGCGCAATGGAGAAGACCTAATTTAGTGAGAATTGCGTGCTAACTATTAATAAAAAAAAAGTTTTTAAAAAATGGGAATACAAATTTTTAGCGAGAAGATACCAAGAACGAAAAAGAGAAGCAAAAATACTTGTCACATCCTTCTGATATTTTTATAAAGAAAACTTAAAAATTGCCCACTGTTCCGCCCCCAAGGGAGAATATAAATAAAAATCTCGGAGTTAAAGCGCAAAGGAAATGCAAAATTAATCTCTTCGTAACGTGAACGTCTTCTCCATTGATTTATCAAAATAAGTAAAGTAAAAAGTAAAAAAAAAACAGAAAAATTCTGACGCGTCGAATCTATAAAGTTTGAAGGATAAAAAAAGTAAAAACAGACAAAAAGTCATGCGCTTCATCTCCATAGTACTAGGTATAATAATATACTATTGTTCCTGCTGGAGTTTTCCTCGAAGATCGAGGATTACGAATATACGAAGAAACAAAAAAATCGCTTAAATCATTGTAAGTGTAAATAAATATCATTTTTTTTAATGTACATTCAGAAAGAAGGAAAAAAAACATTGACGCGACGATCATATTATTATTAATGATTAATGAATTGTTTAAGCCTTTCTTCGTGACCGAATATACATAGTTTTTTTAAACTCATTTCGTTTTTCATAAAATATCCAATTTACCAGATAAATCATAGTCTCGTATGTTAAATGATAAATGAACACTGTATGACTGAGTTTGTATCGAAAAATGTGTGAAAAATGTATGCGGATGTGTGAGACGTGACAGGCACAAGGGACGATTTGTTCTTATAATTTTTTTTAGAATGGATCGTGAGGATAGAACTGACTCGTTTTCCTCGTTTTTTTTTTCAAAAAAGCTCTTTAATTTTCAAAAATGTTCATCGCTGAAAATTTGCGTGGTTTCCACTCGAGAGTTGACAAAATATTCATCATTCTGTACGTTCATTGTTTACTTTTTTCCTCACGAGTCATTGTTGGCCACACTGAGATTGATCCTGACGTTTTTTTTAGTTGATAATGGAGGAGCGTTGTTCCTCATCCTGCTCGAAAAATATGGTTGCGAAGAAAACGAAACGTAAGAAATGGACTGCGATTTAAAAACTCGAAACGCCAAAGTATTTGTATCTTGTTTTGTAAAAGCCACGAATCAAACTTCACGCTCCGTTTTATACATGTTACAAAATTGTATAAATACTTATAATTAAAACTAAAAATGGAAAAGAAAGGAAAACTCAAATTTGACAGAATATTATTTTGTATCTACGACTCGGGTGAGACGAAGGATGAAAAAGACTAAGCCACTTTGTATATATTCAAGTCGAAGATATTTCTTTTACCGGTAGAATTCGTGAGGTGCAGTACGAGAAAAAAAAATTTACGAGCTTGACGATTAATGAAAGAGAAGGGCATAATACTTGCAAATGTACGCTTTGAATAGTAAACAAGAGAAAAGTACCGGGCTCTTTTCATCTGTAGCCAAAATAGTTGTGAAACCAGATCAAATGTAATTCTCGATTGATGAAAATTTTGTTTCGATCAAAAGTCGGTCACCTTTATAAAAAATTCAATAAAAAATTAACGAGAGCGACGAGAGTACAGAAAACACGTTGATATTTATTTCAATCCTTGAAAATTATTCCAGAGAAAAAAAAACTGGAGGAGGGAAGTTTTGGTTTGGATTTAAAAAATCTTCCATTTTCGTATATTTCATTTATTCGTTTATACCATAAAAGCTAGACAAATATAATGTGCTATAGACGAATCAGGCTCCTTGGCAAAACTATATTATATACACGTTCATGTATATATTTCATATATAAACTCAAAAAGATATCAGGACTCGAATGAAACGTTTTTTTTTCTATTCGACAAACTTTTTGTTTCCTCTTCACGTAGTAATTTTTTAAATTGAAAACGTTCAAGTACATTGTACGACATTGTGTATAATTAATAAACGTGTACAAGTGTGTGTAAGAAGCCAAAATACGTAGATAAATTTTGTTCGTAAAATTGACAAAAAATGTACGCCTCGTATTTAAAATACCAATTTTTGTTTCTTATTTGTTTTTCTGCTTTTTTTTTCTCGTACTCTTCATTCTAGACCCCGAGCCTGCAGTTTTACTACGTTTTTTTTCTCACTTCATTTTATTCTTGTTCTTTTTTAATACTGTTTACAATAAAACTTCACATTCAGTCTTTCTGTTGCTCGGTAATTCGTCAAATATATAAAATAGAACCAGTTAATTTATGAGTGCTGTACCACAGACCAATTTTTAAAAAAATTACAAAGAATTTCTTTTTGTATGTATAAAAACTCATGTTTACGAATGATTTACTCATCAATTACGGAGGAGCTCAAATCTTGGACACGTGCAGTATTACACTCTTTTGACGATTAAACTGTAATTATTCTTAATGCGAACGATTCATTATTCACTATTTGAAAAAGGCTATTACAAATGAATTCACTAACGAGGAAAGAAACTAAGCTAACTCAATATTACGTTTCGATGATGACATCGATCGATGCGAATTACTCAGGCACTCGCTTATGCCCCAAATTATTTTCCATGCTATTTCTAATGCCATAGTAATTTAGTGTGTTTTTAGTCAACGTACACAAGAACACACAGCCCTCTAATTTCCATGTTTCAATTTTTCTAACAGTTTTTCCAATTTTAATACAAAAGATGTGAAAAAATATCATTTATGTAAATGCATTTTTTATATTAAAAAAATCTTTTGAAAATATTCAGACGATTAGTCACTAATAAAAATAACAATTTTTTCTACTTATAGACATATTAAAAAAAAATAAGTAAAAATGAAAGAATTCGTCAAACAATTTTACCAATGAGAATAGTATTTGTCGACTAATTTTTGAGACTGTGTGCTGTGTGTTTTGTATAGGCTTAAACGATTCGTTTTTAGAATCTTGCTTTTAAGAACGATTATTTATTTAAAACGTTAAAATATGTTCCACAGTTGTACAACATATACACATACACGCGAATAAATGTTTCAATTTATTTTTGTGTATGTGCAAGATCGACAGATATTTATCTTTCTCTAAAATTACGTATAATGTATATTATTTTGAATTCGATAATGCATTTAATTAGGTACATTCTCGACTTTGTCGATTCGAACATCACGGTTGCAGAAAAGCAATAAGCCATTTTTATCGTTTCATAAACATCTCCCAAATCTCAAATCTGTCATCGACAGGGAATTGCAAGCTTCGAACACTTTTATTTTCTCCTTTCAAATATATTTTTAAAACGTACGAATGTCTCTTCGGGCATCGTACTTCGTCTTTCAACTTGTGTACATGTAGTCGTGAAGATTTTTAGGCTAAAACAGCTCATTGTTGCTTAGATTTTTGGTCGTGTAAGATAATTGTATCAAAGAGGAATGATGTTTAATCTTTTTGCTTTCTCAGGCTAATCAATGTCAAAAATTACTGGGAATGTAAAGTCTTCATTTTTTAAATGTAAAGCTTATTTGTCTTCAATACAAAAATAATTTATCAAGGATAAGAAATAAAAAGAGGAAAAATCAGTTCTTTTTCTTGAATGTTGATTTTCTTTTTGGGAATTTGTCTTTTTGGCATAAATTGGCAGTTTAAATTTCAACTTTTTTGTCTTTTAATTTTACATTCGATAAGTCATCATTCCTCTTTCGCTCCTCTCATTTTTTACTCCTGATCTGCTGTACATTCAATATTATATATCAAGCACATTAACGACAGAAACAAAGAGAAATGCGCGATTAAACCTTAACGTCGATAGGATTGACATTTTTCTCTGGCCTTCTAGATTTGCTTTTCTTTCTCATCTTTTTTTTCTTGTTGCTTCCTTATCGAAATACACGATGAATATTAATAGAACTTTTATCATGAAACAATGTCCCCTATTCGGTGGCTGATCAGTGAGCTGTTGTTTCGCTGGAAATAAAAACGAGATTTCTGCGTTTGTTTCTTTTTTTTATTATTGTTATCCTCGTGCTTATTATTCCTTTCGGTTTATCACACGCAAATAAAATCTCGTTAAGAGCAATGCACAGACTTGCGTTGTTTCAAATAGTCGAAAGAGTTCATATGCGAGACAGAGTGCAATTGGCCAGTGAATTATACAACAATATAAAATCATGAGGAAATAATATATTAGAAAACTGCTGATATTAAAGAAACGAACAGTACATTGTAGGCAACGAGGTGGCGGCAGATTTAGCAAAAATTATACAAAACCATCGATTTTTCACATCGACCTATATCCTAAATTTTTGTTTATATCACACTCACAAGTAGATTAAAGTTCAGGTGGACTTTTGTGGACAGAAAGAAAGATAGATATTCAAAGAGAAAACAAAAATTATACTTCATGTTAGTTTTTTTAATACAATGGCAGCTACTCTCGGTGCTCAAAAAATGCAAGAATATATATATTACTATTTAAATATTAGATTAGAATAAGAGTCGTTTTTAAATTCACGTTGACACATAGAGATCGATCGGCTCATAATTGATTTTCTTCTGTTTACACTTCTTGTTTTTTTTATCTTTTTTTTTAATTATGTCTTTAACGCTACGTAGACTTTACAATGTAGGAAACAACAGAATAAATCGCTTGTCGATCATCGTAATATCACTAGATAAATAGTTTTACTTCTTAACTAAAAACTATATGCTGGACTTTTTGTTGCTCTTTTCTTTTCTATCGTTACATAGATAGATACATACAGTACGCAGATATTTATATTTGTGTATGTATATTTTTTGCAATGTATCATAAATATTCTAGTTGAAAAAAATGCAGATTTTCAAGTATTATTCTTTTCTTTCTTAGAACTCTTTTCTTTGTTTCGTTTAAAGCTGGCCACTCAACGGCATTGTCTCGTTGATTCGAGTCAGGAAAAATAATCGAGATTTTCGATGTTCGTCCGTTTTTTCTCATTGCATTGATTTTTTTTTTTTCGTTTTTAGCCTCGAGATCGTTGATTTTCACGTGTACATTCCTGATTTGCATTCTTTGCTTTATATTTTTCCTTAACGAAACGTCGTTGGCGTTAGTTACACATTGACGAAAAGATATAACATGCTACAGTCATGTATTTTTTTTTTTTTCATTAGTGTATTTTTTCTCTTTCTGCTTAACTTTCGATCACAGCTTCCGTCGCGAATTTCTCATCATTCTCAATTTTGTATTCTGAAGCATGCAAATTCGAGTTATTAGAACGTGACGATTCAACATCGTCGCGTTGACACGCTTTGTTTACATTCACTTCATGAACATTTATTATGCGTGTGTTCAGTGAGATTCAAATGTGAGCCATCGAACGTGAATTAGAAAAATTTAATGTCTTTTTTTCTCTCGTAACGTGAATCTTCACGAATCTCTTAATCGCGGTAACACAGATAGAATCGTTTGTGAAAGTGATTCGAAATGGTTTTTTTAAAGAAAAAATAATGAAACAAAAGCGAAACAGCAGCAACACTCAAATGCAAAAAAAAGCTTTGTGAATCCATCAATGTTTTAACAGTCGAAGTGTCTCAGTGTTTTGCTACAATTGGCACATTTTGTTTTCATTTTTTCTTTTCAATTCTTTTGAGCATTAAACGTTTGTGATGATCATTTTAAAAAATGTGAATATTTTTATCGAGTGAAAGTCGTAAAGTCATATCGAAATAATTCAAGAATTAGTCTAAAAATAAAAACATAAAAAAACTTTGTGTCATTTTTGGTGCGCACGTTTTCGACTGTCCGTACACTTTCCCACTCGATTGAAGTCAAATTATTGAAGAATCGATCAACTCGTAACTTAAAAAACACACACACTATTTGCTGTGGCCCTTGATAAATTGTAAATATAGAGACACAAAAGTAGTACACGCACATAAAATAAAAGTGAAATACGGAAACGAAAGAGTGAAAAAAATTTTTACGCAGTGGTAAAATTTGTCTTTTTTTAGAAAAAGTACTTAAGAACGAAAATAAAAAATAAGTGCGTAGTAGGCGCGGTTCATTGCAGAAAAGACCATTGATCCAGTGATTGACATAGAGAAAGACAGAGCTGACAAATGTTTCATTTTTGCTTTTTTCTGAGCTCGTTTCAAAAGCTTACACAGTCTCGTATTCACGACGAATCGATCGAGCCAGGCAACACGCGAAGATTACCCCGACCAACTGAAAATTAGATTTCATGAATTAATTAAATATTCAAATCCAATTCAAAAGAAAATCTCAAGTTTTAAATGGAACTGCGAAATTTCTCTGCTATTATCCTTCGAAAATGTAGAACTTTACTGAATGAAAGTTTACCTGAACGAGAGCAATTCCGATGCCAACTGCGCCGAGTATCACAGCGTTCCTTTCGACCACGTTTTTCAGTTTGTACATGCATCCGTCGGTGCTCACGGTTATCTCGTTGAACTCGCATTCTGCATTCAGAGCCGTTTCGGTGCAACAGGAGGATGGCAAATTCGGCTCTTTGAACGTGGACGTGGTCCACCAGTCTGAGGTGCCTCGAATTCCGCAACAGTGTAGCTTGAAAAATAAAAAAGAATTTGGATTATCGCCAGGACGAAATGTAAGGCGATTTGCCAAGAGCTCATAATAAGAAAAAATATATTCGATTTTTTTCTCTTTATCAGGATAATGATACGTCTGGTATAAAATGAATGAGAACTGTATTGAGACCAAGGACGGAAAATTTGAAAAAATTTGCGGAGTATCGAATGGCAAGTCTGGTATGAAATATAATTCCTTGGTCGGAGGATTGTTGATTGAATAACAACGGGTTTTACAAACGAATACCACGATAGACGTACACCAGAAACCTTGAAATTAATAAGTGACTCAGCAAGGAACTTATTTCAGATTTAACGAAGATTTGCTCCATCGAGATTTACGTTTCGAAAACTGAGTCGAAAAGTCACGCAAGCCAATTTTCCTCTCACTCGATGAGTTGTCAAAAGGACTTTTATTCGAGCAGAGCATGAATTTCACCTTGAGATTTTACTTCCGTGACTCGAGATTCACTCACAGACGTATCTAAATTGACAAGTCAGAATTCATTGTAGTCAAGCTGCGGGCAAAGGTGGACAAATTGCTTTTATCGCTCTTGTAGGTCGTTGGTCTGCTCGTCTTTATATATTATCTCTCAACGCTCTCATTCACGCGTCTGATTTTCAACCGGAAGTAATGATATGTTTATCGGTTTAGTCCTGCCATTTCTTTAAGGCTGCTTGAAATTTGGGATTTTAATTTAGCAAATAAATTTAACAATAAAAGCCAGTACTAAATAAACAAAATTTCTGTTAAATCGCAAATTTTCACAAAGTTTTTCAGAGTCAGAAATGTTTCAACAAATTTTTTATCGATACAAAATCTTCACAACTTTTTTTGGAGTGCACGAACCGAACAATTGAAACCAATAAAAAAATATTTTAACATTTTCTACCAATTGAAATCCTTAAAAACTTTTTTTTGAGGACGCACGAACGGAACAATTAAAGTTACTAAAAAAATGTTTTAACGAAAAGGGGAGAGTTTGTGCACGCCTGTCGATATGACAGAGCATACCGAAAAAAATGTTGCGCCACATTTTTTGTACAGGAAGGAAGGGGAGAGAATTTCGAAGAAAAAGCCACGGACGCGGAACTGCACACGAACATGCGATAATCGTTAGCGTCACGCGACAGTGCTACCTCTGAAATAGGAATCTGGCGCTCTTTTTTCGCCCTTTCGCCGAGTTTAGCAGGGACTTCTGAACGGTGGGAGAACCCTTATCGATACTATCATGTTTCCCCTTCGATGAGAGCGATTCTACGCGGTCTAGACTGCTTTTTCTCACACCCTTTTCATCAATACCTTTTCCTCCTAAACTCATAATTATCTGCAACGATTGGGGACGGTAAAAAGTAGCTTATGAAAACATTGAAAAATTCACTATAGTCACCGAACACGAATACATTTTTTTCCCCCGATCTGCAATCTAAAACTCGTAATGTCAGGGAAATGAAAAAAAGAAACGAAAGTACAGACATTCTTTACAGATGTGTGAGCGATATTCTAAAAACTATATGAAAAATGGTTTTAACGTTTCCGATTGCGTGACAAACTTTCGTGCCAAATTTTCACACGATACTGTAAAAAGTTTAAGAAATTCTAATTGTTATGAAATTTAACACCGTTTCGTATGGAAAATTCATCTACCTGTCATCAATGTAAATAAAAACTGTGATATCGTCTCAAACATTGTGCACAATAAAAAACAAAAAAATTTTTAACATTTCACTAAAATTGTTTATTTTGTATTCGTTGAATAATCCGAATTATTTAAATTGTCAAAGAGTGCACGTGGGTATAAAGTTTAAATATTAATTCATAATCTGTATCTTTTAAAGTCTGAATATGAATTCACCATGGAAATAAATTATTATGGACTTTATACATCCTGAATTTCAATCTAGCAGCTTTAAATAAAAATTGCGCTCTTAACCGAATTATTAAAGATTGCGTTCGAGTTTTTTTATGGATAATGTAACCAACGTACAAAACCGAAATAATTTATACGTACAAAAATTCAGTCTATATTTTCTCAATTCGCTACGGAAAAAAAAATTTACTATGGCTTTTACGAGTCATACATCTTTAAGTTCAGTGTAGGAGCTTTCAGTAAAAATTGTTACGCCTCCAACCGGATTTTTAAAGAGTGTACACGAGCTTTCAACGGATATCGTAACCAACGCATAAAACTGGAGAAATTTATGGCAAAAAAGAATTCAGTCTAAATTTCATTAATTCAAAACGAAAAAGAAAAATGTTACGATGTATTTTATGAGTCATACAATCTTAATTTTACTGTAACAGTTTTCAATAAAAATTGCTACATCTCGAACAGAATTTTTAAAAAGTGCACTCGACCTCTTGATGGATATTTTATCCAACGCATAAAAATGAATAAATTCATGATATAAATTCAGTACAAATTTCATCAATCCTCGAAGAAAAAAAAGAACTTTTTCCCAGGATTGTACGACTCTTACATCATTAATTTCACTGTGGCAGCTTTCAATAAAAATTGTTACTCCTCCAACCGGAAATCGCGTACGGCGTGGTGCTCGCAGGAAGTGCACGACGTTCGTCGTGGAAAGAAGACTCGTAAAAGGGAAGGCGTTGCGACCGATATTGATTTACAATGGGAAGTAGCGAGTGCAAGGGCTGTCTAGCCAAATGAAAACAAGTTTAATGCACGTTGCAAGAAAGTGCACGTATTTCGACGAGCAGACTCGAATATTCAAAACGAATATTTTCATTCGATCCGGAAACACAGCGAGGAAAAACAACGTCGCGATATCTCGCATCCTTACAGGGTCAACCTCTCGGAGAACTGAAACTCAGCGAGAGGATTTTTCATCGCGAAAAACTCGCACGTACGCCCGTCGTTGTCAACTTGTTAAAAATTCACGTTCGCTCATAGACGGTTGCACGTATTTTCTCGAGTAGGAAGCGAGCCAATCGTGAAGCAAAAAAAAAGAAAGTCTCCCCTTTCTTTTCCACGTGATATCGATCGATACCGAATTGCAGCAAATTATTTTCCGCTCGATGAATAATCATGAGAATCGTGATACGAATTCTAATTGCTCGATCTCTGACGCTGAAAATTAGATCGATACGAAGAATTGATTAATTTAGATGGTCTTTGTCAAGAAAATATTGTCATTGGCCGATTTATGGCGATCTGTAAGTGCTAAAAATGATAAAAATCTAAACGGGACTTACCTCCTGCTGTACGACGTTCCACGTCCTGGTTACATCATCATCTTTATTGTACAGAGGCATCGAGTTGTTCATTCGATTTTGCACGATCTCGGCAGCTTCGCTACGCATCATGTAACCGAATATTCCGGCTCCGATCTCAAGAGCGAAAATGAGCAACAGGAGAACCGAGAACTGATGACAAAAAATAAATAAAAATTATTTTAAATAATATTACATCGGTTGAATAATTGAAAAAAAATTGGACAGACGAGATCGGTGTCCGATGTTGAATAAAGAGAAATTTATGTAGCGGTTAAGAGTGCAATAAATTATACGGGCGAGGTCGATGTCTATTTGTTGAATGAAATAAAAACATTGCAATGTTCAGAAGTGGAAAAAATAAATGGGCGAGGCCGATGCCGGTTTATTGAATAAAAACAATTACCGTTATTATCATACAGTGGTTCTCCTTGACCGCGCCGCAGCATCCGAAGAAAGATACCAGGAAGACTATTATTCCGAGGATGATCATCAGCACTGGCACCGCGAAGAACCAATTTTCGATGAAGCTACTGTACCCATTGTAATAATTTAGTATTACAGCTCCGACTGATATAAATACGATTCCGGTTATCTGTGGACAAAATAATTTTTAAAAAAATTTTATTAAGTATTGGATGTAAAGAATTTAATTAATTTTTCTCAAAATTAGTATAAACGTTTATCAATACCACACGTAAGTGTGAGCACAATTTTTTACAAATTATGGTATCGCGTAAAAGCGGTCCAGCTATTTTTCGCTATTTTAAAAAATTAAATTTGTTGAATTTACCTAAAATTTATATGAGTTATGCAATTTTGATATTACAATATTAATGAAAACATAAAAAACATAAAATTGGAGAATGATAAGCATATATGATAAAATTTAAGAATGTTGTTAGATGTTGAAGAATTGATTTTTCAAAATTTTTATTCTCATCGTTCTTCAGTAATTGAGTAAAATAATACCTTCATACATTACGAGTATATGAGGATGAAATTAATAATAATAATAATACATTCATATTTCTCAAAGAAGACCGTTCTTTCTCATCAACATCATGTAATTCTCATTTTTACTACCCAAACATCTGAGGTGCTTCAATTTTTTCATTTGCACAATAACTTCAGTTTTTTTCTCAATTATTTGAAACTTTTGCAAAATTATGGCTTGTTATCTAGAGTTTAAAAGTTATCAAACTTTATCATTCGTTTTTTATACTTCGAATGTGAGCAATAAAATGTTAGAACGAGAGTTTCCCCGTTTTGTTCTTTGAAATTGAGAAAATTTTTAATAGAGCAAATATTTCAATGGTTTCTCTTATCGATGATAAAAAGTTTTGAAGAAAAATTTGAAAAGAAAGGAAAGAGTAGAACATGAATTTTTTTTCGTTTGTCGTTTCTTGTATTTTGAAATGTTCAATTTCTTGACCGACTTCTTAAAATCGAATTCCGGAAATAGGCCAGCAAAACCGGTTTTTTGAGTTGACAAGTTTTTTCGTTCCGTATACAGGTGGAAAAAATTCTATAATGAAAGTTTTTTCAGGGATCAAATTTCATTAAGAAAAATTCAATTAACATTTACAGCGTACATTTAAGTAAATTAATGAAGCAATTACAAAAATCTACACTTTTATTTTTATATTTTATATTCAATTATATTTAATGATTATTATCAGAGAAAACATTTCATCAAGAAAATTGAATTAAAATTTACAACGTGTAATTAACCCTCCGACGGGAGCGTCAGAAAATTTGACGTGCAAGGACGCGTGAGCTCTTTTCGGACGCCAATTGTTAAAATGTTAAAAATATAAAAAATTACATTTCGCTGATTTATTTCGCGTATATTTATCATTTAACACGTTTCAAATGAGTTTTTTAAATAAAAAGAATACAAACTTACAAGAAAAAGCATCGAAAAAAGTTTTAAAAAAAACAGAACAGGAACTTTGATTTGTAAAATGAGAATTTCAATTTACTGGCATCTAAAGCCATCCGCCACTCTCGTCAATAGATAATTAGACTCATGAAACAATTATAAAATTCTAAATTCATTTTTTTGTACATATTTGATATCTTCAATTATATTTTTATGATAATAATTTTTTGTCAATACAATTAAAAAAATTGAATTAATATTGATGTGTATTCAAATAGATTGACGAGATAATAATGAGTATCTATCAGGAAATAAATGAGAAATTGTTTTTTATTTCAGTTTGAGGCTTATCTCTGTATCTGCAAGGAAAGGCGTTCGATGAACCGGATTTACGATTCGTCACGAGCCGCCGGCGTCAACGCGACACTCCCAGAGAGATGACGAGGAACACAGCGAAAGAGAAGAAACGTGAGATAAGTACGAAACTGCAGATTTTTTCTAACGTACCCCCACATAACGTCAGAGCAATCTTTTATCTTCCTTGGAAGCGACAACGATGAAAGCAAAACAAAAAAAAATTCCCAGCGTGCAAATAATCTCAAGACGCGAAGAGGTCAAATCTCTCAAGATAATTTGTTTCTTTCTACCTTCAAAGCTTTGATCGTCGTGTTGAATTTAATCTTCGAAATTGCAAGCATGAAGTAACATTTAAGTAAATATTCAACATCTCATGAGAAAATATTTCTCTCTCCGAAGCTGTCGAGAAATTTCGAATGCAACATCGGGTGAAAAATGGAAGAAATTGTATGTAAAGTTTTGAAAACTTTCGATCAGTACGTAGACCCCGTAAACGAAAATAACCTCTGTTCCTGTTCGTCGGTGTACGTGTATATTTGAGTTTCCCGTTCGCCCCCCTTTTTTCCTTTTTTTTTCCTTACTGTACCGTTGGAGTTTATCGAGCCAGGGAGAGCTCCGTCTTTCTCTGTCTCGTTCCCTTTCCACGTCTTTCCTAGGGTAACACTGCACACATACACGTACACAGAGCGATACACACATATTGACTTTTACGTGGAAGGCTGAACGGTCGTGTGCCAAGCTACGTTTTGTCCTCCCTGACGACGCTGTGCAAAATGCGCGCCTCTCTTTTTTCCTTTTTCTCCAGTGCAATAAAGTTTCCTTCACTTTCTTTTATGTATTGTGAATAAGGTAGAGGTGTCATGCACGATACGAATGTAATTCGAACGACAGACGATCCGCGCTCCGTGACATTTTTCTTCAACGATATTCTTTTTTGTATACGGCCAAAGGCTAGAACTGTTTTTCTCGAAACTATATTTTACCTTCGACCATCGAGTACGACATGGATAATTCATGCGAAACCTTCGAGACTTTTACACTTTTTTTACACAAAATATTTTTGTATAATTCTAATATCCACGTCATGAAAAATATCAATTGAATTTTTGGAATAATTTGGAAATTTGCAAATCATTTATTTATGTTAGTAAAATGCAGAATTTCACTCTTATGTCGAATTCTTTATATTTATCAAAAAAACGATAAAAATAAATTTTATTTTTTTACATTTATTTTTGAATTCGCAGGTTACTTAATTATGTAAATGCAGAATGTTGAATCTTTTGTTTTCATTTATTCACGAGGATGGAAATAATTATCGAAGATAATTAGTGTTCACTTACCGCGAAGATGAGATTGAAGACGAACAAAAGATACTTGACACATGTCATGCCACCGGTCACCATTTTTGCTGCTTTTTCTTTTATCTGTGTTAGCACAAAAAACTCGAGGATAGGCAGTTGTAGCGAGGTAGCAACACTTTTATTATCGAATCACCCTTCTGCCGGATGCTCGCGAAAATTTCACAGTTTCTCGCTTTTTTTTTCCTGAAACACGATTTATTCTCGTTTTTAGAAGCGCTTGATCGCACTGTTGCTGAACTGCAACAAGGCGCTCGAATGACACCCACTTGGACCTTTCCCTTTCTTCGATTCTCTCAAGATCCTTTTACGTTTAGCTCTCACCGTGAGTAATGCACTGTGAAATTCACAAGTTTTTCCGGTTTCGCGTTTCTCCAATCGCGAACGATTTTATTTGCTGTTGATGAAAAAAAATCAGCAATAAAGACGAAACGACACAATGCGTTTGAATCTTTGTTACGATTTTTTGTTCACCTGAATAAATTGTTACACACGTCCGTGCTTTCGAAAGGCTAACACTCGAATGCCGGACGCAGGATATTTTTGTTGTGGCGTATTGTTGCCGTGTGCGCGCGCACGGCAGTGAATCTTTCGTGCGCCTCCGTCGCTTTTTTCCCCCTCCACTGTGCCCTTTCTTCATTAGGACGCCATTTTAAACCAATACTGTTGCATCTCGCGTTGCACTCGTGCTATGACGGATCGAAGACAATTTGGACGAGTCAATTTTCTTCTCTAGGATTTTGATCGTGCTGCTTTTTTCAGACAATTTCGAACATTTTTCCCACTGAAGTATAGATTAGAAACCTGACCTACGTCATCGGAAAAAAGATTGCTCGGTCTGATCGGAGATACGTATAACCTCAAAAAGCAATAAACTCATCAAATATAAAACTTTTAAATCTCAAATCGACCCGGTGCTATCTAGAAATTATACGAACTCAACTATACACGTTTAATTTAAATTCGATAGTCAAAGTGGTCAAAATTTTTGAGTAAGGTTTCGTAAATTTACCGAAAGCTCATCGTTTTTTCATCGAGAATTACAAAAATTCTAATTATATTAGCAACAAATACAAGAAAAAAATTAAATAACCGCAAAAAATTATGCAATTATTTTTATTCGAAATTTTATGGCTTTTGTACTGAAGTATCTATGAAACCTCGAAGAGATATAAACTAGTCAATTGAATGTAAAAATTTGACCCTAAATCGCCCTGCGAAACTAAAACAAAATTCAATACTCAGAATTCGCGAAATTTTCAAGAGTGGCTTCAAGAATTTGCTAAAAGCTAAGGTTGATCGTTTTCTTTCCGAAAATTACTAATACCGTGACTAAAAAATGTACGTTGTTAAAAATAAATTAACAAGTAATTAAGTTAAAAACAAAGAAAAAAAAATTATACGGTAACTTCACGGACTTGTCTGCTACTGACATGATACAAATTCTAACGAGATGAGCAAGATTTTATAAGGTAGTTAGCCCCGACCACTTGGTTAATTCGATTGATGAGGACCTTTATAGCGTGGGACGTTTACGATTTATACCGAGAGATAGCCACTTCTCTTACGTTCGGCTCTTTCTCCCATAATGAACGTTAACAGCGTGTCCAAGTGTAGGCGAAGCAACGAATAAAAGTAAATAAACATTTTATCCAGAAGATGTATAATAAAGTTTGCAATAGTCGAGGGGGAAAAAAACTGAAAGAAAAAAAAAATTCATCTTTTTCACCCGAGTATGAGAATCGGAAACGAGAAATAATTCAGGTTCGTTGATTGCGGGCAGGTTGCGCGCGATCGATCGTTGACGTAGGTCGAGCAAAGTAGCACGGATGAGCTTTCCTCGCAGCAATGGAAACGGATACCCTTCGACCATAATATAACCTCAAACTATAGCACGTATGCTCGCGACGGGGGTGTTTTTTTTCCACACTAGGGAGAATATATGACGCTCCTATATTCCATTACTCGAGCTTTTCTTTTCATAAATTATTCAACCCAAGCTGTTTTAGGAGACAAAAAATCGAGGTCTCGTGTATTAAATTTCTTTTTTTCATTCGAGCTACGCAATTGCACCTACTCGCAAGGAAATCGGGAAAATTGTAATCACGATTATGAAACACTTTCCATAGACTCTCTATTATCACGATTTTGAAAGACAAAAGCCTATCGATAAAAATTTTGTATTTTTGTCTTGACGTAGCGATGGGAATCAGACTCGACTATACGTACAAAAATATTATCGTTTTCTTCATTGAATCAGGAGTAATTTTTTCCACGATTATACCCCAAAAAAGAGATAAAAGTAAGATATTATACATAATTTATTATAGTAAACATTATAATAATAAACAAGAAAAATCATTATTAACCTCCAAATTTTTTAGTTCCTCATTAAAATATATAATTTTATAAACAATAATGAGAGAACAAAGTTCTCGTTCTTTATTTGCTGTTGAAGGAAACGAGCGTCTCTCTGTAATAAAATTATCTCAGTGATGCGAGCAAAATTGAGCATATGTTTGCTCCACGGATAAGAAAACAGTCCGAAGTGCGTTCGGTCCGCACGAGGGCGTTCGCCGCGCGACATTCCGGCCACGTCAGACAACACAACTCACCGATTTACCTACCATCAGTCTTAGGTATATTTGTACACATATCATTAGAAATTATTCCTTTTAACCTCAATTTCTGAATACATTATCATATAGCCTCAAGCAAAATAAGAGTACACGATAAGAAGTTGGGAAAAAATAAGTTTCTTCAAATCTTACACCTGTGTGATCATTTTGATACATATGCGATACACACGTGATGATAATTCAAATGAGCACAAACTTCAGTCAGTATCTATATATATATAATTTTCGTTTACACAGCTCTGTTTACTCCGTAAACTATATCGATTTGCTCCTTTTTCTCATATTCTAGTAAACTTAATTAACGAAATTTACATAAACGAAAAAAAAGTAGTATACGTGCTCCCTCCAAGGACTCGTGTGATGACAGATCGAAAAAGCGATCGAAAATTTTACATCGATAAAAACTAGTTCAGATTTTTTTAAGGTCACTCGTGAAAAATAAAATGTAAAAGAGCTTCAAGGCAAGGAAGAGTTTGTCCTTCGGACACGCGGTCCTCGTTGTACCTCGTCTCTCGCTCCCATTCCCTTTCTTTTTCACAAGACCGGTATTTTCGCTTTCTTTCAAACTTGCTCGGGCTCGTATCTCGGTACAGAGCGCCAGCAGTGACAAATCGGAGAATCTGTTAGACAACAGCTGTGCTCGGAAGCTAAAAAGAAAAGAAAAGTTAAAAAAGTAACGTCGTGTCGGTTCATGCGTGTAAATAACGACTGGTAAGTCGTGAAACTTTCTAACGGCTCGACACATGTGACGAGCTGCTTCAAGTTACGCCTCTCTTTCTTTGTTAAACTCCGACGCGAGCTGCTGAAAAGAAGAGGCAAAAATAGAGTCAAGTGTCGAGAGAAGTCGAACTTCTTGCGCCCTTTTGTTCGTTCGATGTCGAATTAATACACCGCCATATGGCTTGTTTGGACATAATACCTTTTTTCTCGGTATACTATAGATAACACCGCGTACCTCCATATAGAATACAAAACTGTTTGCGCTGCCTGATACGATTAACTTGGTCGGTCGCTGTCGTCGGCATCGCCGTTGTGGTTCGCGTGCTCGTCGTTGCGTCGTCGTCGCGCATTCGAACGCGTAGAGGTGGCAAATTCTCTTATCGAGAACTCAAATTTATTCTTCCCAGTTTGTCAGAGAGCACGGAGCGCGAGTGGATGACAAATTGTTCTTTCCCGGTTTAAAAAAAAATCAGCATCATATAAATTGGGCTCGTACGATTATTTGTTTTCCTCCTTGGGGACTTTTATCCTCGAACGAGTTTGCATATTTCGAAAAAAAAACAAGTTGATAAATATAGGTATAACCTTTTATGCAGTGTGTTCAACGAAAGTGATATAATATTGTGAAACTTTACGACACTTGGCTCAATGAGGATAAAGTTACTAATAGCCTTAATTTTTTAATTTTATTTATCGATAGGAAAAGGATAAACTTCAGATTTTCACGATGAAGCTGCCAACGGGCTCACGGTGCGTCAAGTACCTCGTTTTCATATTCAATCTTTTGTTCGTGGTGAGTATAATGACGCTTTACCTATATCATCCCAAAATTAGTATTATATAATATTTCACAAGATATAATTATAATCGTAATGTTGTCATTGTTGTTATCACAATTTTTTACGTTTCACGTTTGAATTCTTTTTCCTCGTGATGATTGTTCTTCTCTGCACGTCAATTTTTTTTATTGCGTTGGAAGCAACTGCGTTCTACGAAGACGAGTGGCACGTGGCAGATTACATATCGATCTTTTTGACCGGGACAAACACTGTAGCGCAAAAATATTTTTTTATTATCAACGAAATGTCAGTACCGGAGTTTTACGTGTTTCGAAATTTCTCGGTCATTTGGCGGCAATCCGGCTGATAAATTTTTCATCGGGTTACCGCTACTGGTAACAGGTGTAAAACTTTATGGAAAAACATCTGATAAACATAAATAATTCGACGCGGTAAAAATTACGATGAATCTGATGTTAAAATTGTTTTCATCGTGTGACAGTTCTAACTTATCGGCGGATATCTCCGTTATTACTTTTTTATGCTATTCAATATCACTGAGATTTTTTCCACGAAAGGTTTTTTTTGTTTCAATTTTGATTAAAAACTTTTGAAGTATTGATAAGATAGAAAATATTAACGGCAGAAACGTAATCAGAAATACAGACATGTTCTCGAATTATGACGTCATCGCGACATGCGCATACAGTTTCGATATCACGCCAAGTCATAACACGTTTTGTTTTTAATCTTTATTTACTTTATGATTGCATGAATGCATAAACGAGTCAGCTCATTTTTGACCATCGACCCTCTAGTTCATCGGACAATAGCATTCACAAATTTTAGAGAAGAAAAAAAAATACGCTGCGGACAGGATTCGAACCTGTGCGGGTAGAACCCAATGGATTTCAAGTCCATCTCCTTAACCGCTCGGACACCGCAGCACATATAAAATGCTTTACATTTTTAGCCACATCAGCTCGAAATTTCCTCATAACTTAATTACACATATTTTTTTCAACAAAATTTTTGTAATCCTTTGTCCTCGGTTTTAACAACATATCTGAAATAATATTTGTCAATTATCCGCTTGGAATATTTTTTTTTATTCGGACTGATGCAGCAAATATAAAAGTCTTGATAAAATCGAAGGAGTAAAATTTTGTTAATTTTTTTATAATTTTATTTTTTTCAGATATCGGGTATAATATTGATCTCGATAGGAACCACGATTTACGCTGTTTTTCACAGCCATCAACATTTCCTCAATGACACATTTCTCTCTGCACCAAATCTTCTGATAGCGACTGGTTCGATAATATTCATCATCGCATTTTTCGGATGCTGCGGAGCTGTCAGAGAAAATTATTGCATGATTCTAACGGTAAAAAAATATTCGTGACATTTATTTTTATAATTTAACTTATACTTCGTCGTATATTAAAACAAATTTTTTTTTAATTATTAGTTTACCTTTTTGATGGGTCTCGTCTTCATCCTCGAACTGGCGGGCGGGATTTCCGGATACGTATTGAGAAACGAAGCGAACGAACTAATTGAGTCAAACATGTTGAAGAGCATGGATCAATATAACAAATCGTCAGAGGTCACAGAGTTTTGGGACAAATTGCAAAAAGATGTGAGGGCGATTTCTGTGAACGTGAAAAAAAAATTTTCTTCGGTTTATATAATAGTGTTATAAATTAAAAAATATTCAATTTTTATAGTTCGACTGCTGCGGTACGAACGCACCGAAAGATTGGATGAACGTTACGAATAATACGGATGGGAAATTCATATTGCCAATTTCCTGCTGCAACCCATTAAAAGGATTTGTCAGTGATACGCCATGCACTTTAAACACTACGATCATTAAGGACAAACCAGGATGCTATTTCACATTCGGCAAATTCATCAAATCTCACGCCGTACAATTAGGAGGAGCTGGATTGGGAATTGCATTTGTCCAGGTTCGTTGATTCAGAACTAATTTAAGATGATCAAATCTGATGGTCGATAAAAACTCGTAGCGCATTTTTCTCCGCATTTACAAAAATTTTCGTTTAACTGCAAAATAGAAATAATTGATATAAATCTTTTGTAAGAGTGCATTGCCATTGCATTTAGCAAATCCAGATAGAGTTGAAGTTTGGGCACGTTGTTTGCTATTATGAAAAAAAATTCTCTGTCAAATTAGAAAATGATTCAATGTGTAGTTCAAAAGATATTTAATCATAGAAATTTCTAAATTTATCATTTTTCTTTATGAAAAATTCATAAATTTGCCTTACAATTTACGTTTTGCGTTCATAAGGATTAAGCATAATCTTAACTGCTTTTTGTATTTTTGTGTTTTGTTTATCGTATTGATAAAATATTGATTATTTTTTAGGCAATCGGCATTTGGTTCGCGGTGCATCTGGCAAGGGCGATCAAAACAAGTTATGAAACGGTTTGAAGTCCATCTCAAATCTCTTCATTTTCCTCTTGATCGAAGAGCCTTTGAGCGAATTATTATGTAGCAGGATTCACAGAACTCTGAGGGTGCAGCTCTTTTTCTCCTTTCCAATCATCTATTTTAAGGAGTTTGCAATTGATTGATAACGTCGAGAAAAAAGTAGATCACGACATTCCTCATTCTTGAAACTTTAATTTTTTTTATCGATCAATTTCGTCGATAACAAATTGTACTCATTATTGAATAATCCGTTCTTTTTTCTCTCTCCTGCAACTGTGAATTTCGTATTTTCAAGTTACTCTTTTCAGTACTTATTTTTCATTAGGTATTTTGCCGCTCTCGTTCCTCTTGTTTGTATTATGATTTACGAATTTTTAATAAAAATCGTCTACTTTCAATTTTGATTGTCTTTATCACTGAACATATATCATTCATTATCAAGAGTAGGAAGTGTTTCCATTTACTTCATGTCGAAGAAATCAGATAATATTGTCCTTGATGGATTTGCTATCATCTTAATACAATTTTACGTACTGACTCATGCGTTACAAATCCTCTTATCTCGATCTATTTTTTTTCCTACGACGTCTATTGTATCGCAAAGCAGGTAGGTAAGCTCACGGGAAAATACCCGGTGAAAGAAACCCTTAAAATACAAGAGGATTTCGTCGTATTCGTGTAAAGTAAATGGGACCAAATAAAAATTAGAGTCGAGTTTTATAGCACATTTCATGAAAATCGTGTACGCTATAAATATAAATAATGTTAATCTTTTTAAGAAAAATGTATCAGCGTTTTCCACATTCAACTTTTTCTCTAAAAATAAAACAAACTGTGTTAAACATTCGTGCTTTATTATCACCAAAAATCCAAAGCTTTCGCCAATATCTCCTTAGCCTCAATATATTTTTCACCACCATCGAGGTACGGAGGCGTGAATTCTCTGTAGGCGATACAAACTCTTCGAGAATCTACGTCCTCACGTAAGACCGCGTGTTCCCAGTCATATCTGCAAGAATAGAATTTTTCAATATTATTTTTTTTGAGTACATTGTATGACAGCTTTTAAAAAATTGCTCTTTTTAACGAATGTACCTCGCGGGTCCATATAAAACCATCAGAGATCTCGCGGGCATTGGCAATCGAATCACCGCATTTTCTGGTGGCTCTGCAATATTTTCATTCTCCGATTTGAAATCGATTTTTACGACTGGATCGTACGTCGCGACATCCTCGAGATTGTATCGCTTGTTTGGACCATTGTACCGAGTCATTGTAAGAATCGAATCGCCGAGAACGTTGACGGTGACAATTCTTTCACCCCAGATCCAACAATCGTCGATGTGCGGATCTATTGAAGCTCCGCGTTCAGGAGTGTACTCCAAACTGCACTGTTCGATTGTTTGAAATTCTTTCAAGATTTCATGATCCAACAAACGTTCTTGAACGAATTTCGTCTTCATAGGAAAACCGTTGAAATTTCCAAGCCGCAGGCGTCGCTTTTTGAAGTTGCATTTTGGTCCATAGTTCTAAAGAAATTGTATATTTTTTAAGACGTTTTATATTGCAACAATTATTTTAAAATTATTATGGAAGAAGCTTCATTGACTCCTTTTAGGTAGAGGACAGAAAAAAACAGAAAAAAAATATGATTCCTATATGATAAAACCTCTGCAGGTTTTGCACACACATTTCTAAGATATTGAGAAAAATTCACACTGAAGTTTTGGAAAAAGTTAAGCGAATTACGTTCACATAAATTTTGCTCTTAGTTTACGCAGGAAAAAATTTTCAATTCTTTTTTCTCATTTTCATCTAAAATTTTTTTATGTTTAAAAGTTTCTAATTTTTTGAATCACCTGTTTCCTTCGTCCGCTTTGAGATAACTCCCAAGGAAGATTATCAAGATCCGTTAACAGTGTATCAGCATCTTGGATACTTAGGAAATTGGTCTGAAAAGCAAATCATTTCTTTTTGGTATAATCGATATTACAACTTCGATACAATGTAAGAAATTCCATTGTTACCTTTATATAAACACCAGGATATGAAATTGGACAACCCTCGTGATGTGGATGTGATTTGATGATATCCAACTCCCAGCCTGGCCAAGCCTTCTCGCATTCTGGACAATAAACATAACAGGATTCTTTCTGAGAAGTTTCATAGCTTTAGATCAAATATTTTTAATTAAAAAATAGAAATAGATACACATTAAAAGTAGTTACCTTAAGCTGTTCGATGCTATTTGGTTTTAAAATATTGTATTCTTTTTCACACAATAAGCAAGTTCTGATGCCTTTGCAGCCACAAGCTCGTATCGTTTCCATTTTAAAGTGGTGTCTAACCTTGCTTGGACTCGATCTTAAATTTTAATCAACCAAAAGAAAAAGAGTAAGAAATTTGTTTTTATAGTACAAATTTAAATATAATTCGCTATATTTCAAACTTGTGAAATGTGGTACAAGAAAAACATTTAACCTAAAAAATTGGACCTCTCTACACTTCTATCTCTTGGACAAGATTAAATGAACGAAACTACAATAAATAAAAAAGTAATAGGTTGAATATTTTTTCCATTTGAAAGCTTGATGTAACATGTTATTGGAAATATTGAAAGCGTCGAAGAAATTAAGAAATTAACTTACCAAGTTGACAAAAATCGGAACTGATGTAAATAAAATACATATGTTTACTGGTAGTAGGTAACACTGTTACGTTGTATCTCAGGAGTTTTCTCGGACGATAACAAAAGAGACATTCTATTCGATTTCTAATGTTAGTAGCTCAAAATAAAAAAGTCAATAACAAATGGGAACTACGAATTAGAGGTTTTAGTAACTCAAAATAGAATTTCTTTCACATACATATTTTGTTTCAACACAATCGCATTTTATTCCCAATATCTCTCATGCACCCTCATCGGCACACGTTACATGAGATAGAGGCAATCAATTTTTTAATATAATAAGTATGTACATATACTCTCCATAGAAATCATATTTTTTTTCAGTGTCTTCCTCTACCTAAAAGAAGTCATTGAAGCTTCTTCCATAATAATTTTAAAATAATACCATTGGCTACGAATCATGCAGAAGATATTACAACTTTGTACGATAGAAAACGATAGTACGATACATACGGTTACTCAGAGATATGGAATTTATCGATATGTTATTTTGATTAAAATGATGGACGAAGGATTTTTTGCTAAAGTATATACTGCAGTGCTTGTACTCTCTATACTGTACATATTTCGGCAAACGTCATTTTTTACAAGTTTTTAGTTATTATACCGCTTCAATTTTCTAAGTTAACAACAAAGTGATAAGTCTAATTTTCGGTTTCATATATGTTTCAACATTTTTATCAGTAAATCGATGATTCGCATTTCTATTGAAAATAGAAACCGGAGTAAATATTTTGTATCGATTCGGTTTTACATTTTAGCTTTACAAAGATATTAAAAATTTGCAGCTTTTAGTCCAAATAATTGCATGCAATTTTTAAGAACCATGACCTTTCGGGTTTTTGAAACTTTTTCCAGTTAATTATAGACTTACTGATCTGATTAAGAATTCGATCTTTTTCTTCATTTTTTTAACTATTACTCCGTATTGAATTTTATTTCTTCCTTGCTTTTAGAAGTGAATTTTTTTATCGAGATAATTTTGTGTCTGGTTATAAGCTTACAATAGTGACTCATTTTTTGGATGCTGAGAGTAAACCTTCGAATTTGCAACGCATTAATATAAAAAAAAACACATTTAGTTCATAATTTTTTTTTCGTATTATGGTATACCTCAGAGCAAAAAATTTTAACGCGACAAATCATTTTTTCATTGAGATATGTTTCTCGTCAATCAAAAAGGTGACCCTTGCGAATTATATTTGAAAGGGCCATCCAGTCATGATGCATGGTTGATACCTTTCGGAACAGTTCTTATCGTCGGTGATACCATATTATTTCAGCAATAAATACTATGGTTGAGAGAGTGTAACCGATAACTAAGACTGTAAGTAATTGTTTAGTAGGAGAAGTCGTTATTAATTTATTTTCTTTTTCAACTTCTGGCGTAATCATTTTCTTTTCGCTAAAAGATAAACCGTATGTGATTCCTGAACTCTGCAATCGTAGAATTAAATTATCAATTGCCCTTCGATAAGGTGAATTTCTCCTTACAATATAACTCTTCGGCCGACTAAAAAAGCAAGGCTCAGCCACTTTAACATCTTTCCCATACACCTTTTTTGAAAACCAAATCGTTAGTTCCATCCAACTCTCAGGCAAGAAGCAAGATATGTTTTGGTGAAATATCATAGAATGAATGCAATCGCTTTCTGTCATTCGATTTGAGGAGTTACTATTATGGAGTTCGTACATCATGGACTTGTTTTTTAAGTTCATCAAGGCGAGAGAATCATTATCATTAAATATATTATCAATGTAACATGGATGGACCACTGGAATCAAGCCTGAGTCGTCAAGATCTTCAAAAGATTTGAAAGGTATTTCGGTTTCAACTTCCACGATTATGTCT
>JAPYYX010001044.1:0-32364 GCA_030522605.1 Cremastinae sp. B BG-2022a | reverse complement strand
TCATCAGTGGAGTTGATATACTATCATGAAAAATAGAGATATTTCGAGTAGAGATGTTCAAGAGTAGAGATATTTATGAGTAGAGCTGATGAGCACCCGTTTAACCCATACGAGTGCGAGAGAGACAGATGCAAAACTGATTCAAGGTTTTCTCAGAAATTTTCGATATTCTAGAAAAAACAAGAGAATCACATTACTCTTTAATGGAAAGAGAACAGCGTGGTTCTTTTTTTCCTTCAAGAAATGTATTTTTCCAGAGAAAAATGTGTAGCCAGATTTTTACTGACCGACCCACTTAAACATCACCTTAATTCGAATACGGGGGGGGGGGGGTAGGGTACTTAAGCTATATTACGATTCCAAGGGTTCAAATATGGTGAATCTTTTCTTTTTTAATCATAATTAAAGTAAATAAAATTAAAAAAAAAATTTATTGACGGATAAAACGGGGTACTCGTTCAAAAAGAAAAAAAAACATTTTTTTATACTTTATTTTAGCTTTGACGTCTTATTTCAAGTAATTAATTGATGATTAATTGTAATTTTTGTTTAAATATATTTTCAAATCAACAAATATAATGTTCTTAGCAAGGAAAAAACTATTCGATATTAAAATTTATTAAATTTAGAAATCTTAAAAATGTTCGCCAAATTTTTGGAGTACCCCATTTTACCTTCCCCCTCTCCCTAGCCTGTAAGTATTGCTTTACAAATTTTCACATTGATTGGTTTATCCAGTTATAGGGAAATCACAGTTAAATTCACACTTGTGAAACATATTTCTTATATCGGGTACAGCTTCATCAAAAATGTCGAACTTTCCGTGTATTTATCAATAAATTCAACGAGCAAGAAAACATTCTTGAATTTTTATATGAAATTACTAAATTTGTTCTTAATCACATTTTCTTTTTGCAATGGACCTGCGCTATCGAATCAAATGTCATAAAAAAAAGTTTACAGATTTCATCACCTTGGTATATAGAAATACATTTGAAATGTCTGGATTTTGACCGTGATTTTGTGGTAGAGACAATCGTTTTGAAAATTTGTTGAAAATTTTTTAGTGCTACACACTCTTATGTGAATGAAATTAAAATACACAAAAGTAATACAAATACGCTTGTTGTGCGCAAATAAAGAATTTATATTCACTTTTGTCAAATTCTTCATGAAGTTCAATACGTCTAACATCTCATTGTTATTGCAATTTATTTTAGCGCCAAACGCCTTAGCGGTGTCTGTAATGTACTTCAAGTAAGCTTCGTCTATAGTGTAATTTTCACTATCCTTTAAATACGTGGAATTGATATAAAAAGACGGCTGATAGAACTTCAATTCGTAATTGTAAAAAGACCACGTTCGGGTTGGTTTGGTATCGATAGTATAGAAATAGTTCGATTTGTATCCGAATTTTTGTAATGTGCGTGTCACGTTCAGCCAATCAAAGTTAGTCTCATTCCACGAGTCACCATCTACCACTGGCCATCCTCCCAAACTCTTTATCTTGTTGCTGATTTCACTAAGTCCAATCTTTTCAGTTTGTTCTAAACAAAAAGATACGATCAGAATTCGAGAAATTAATCAAGATACCCAGAATTGAAATGTTGGTGGTAATTTGTATAGACATTTATGTAATTGAAATCAGAATGTTTTAAAGAATAAATTAACATTCTATTGACATAACTGTATATAAGATGCATTTGAAAAAGTGAAAATTTATTGTGAAATGATATTGTTGCCTTCTTCTAAAGGTACTTCTAAAAAGTAATTCATTTACCGACATTCATGCAAGATTGATAAAATGTCTTCAGCAGTCTCAACGGTTTCTCCTGATCTTCGCTGCTAATGGTGTTCAAACTCTGGTTCAGCTTCTTATCTATTTCGTATAAAAGAGTAGAGAAGCTGTTGACGTATGATTCATGCTCATCCATTTTCGTATTAGTAATAAATTTTCCACAAGCGTATTGATAAAAATTTTCACACGGATCCACACTTGTATTTATTTTATTCAAGAGTGAAGTTGCTGTTAAAAAATAATTTCTATTTACTCAAGATATCCATTCTCTACAATGGTTATTGTAAATTTATATTCATTGGGTGAAATTTTCGAATACCTGAAAGTCTTTTTTTACGTACCGGTTTCCTGGCATATTTTAGTGTAGCAGATATCATCGTTTCCTAATATAATATTAAAAATCACTCATTTTAAAACATCGAATTAAAATGTGTATATTAGGTTGTGTTGGTCAGTTTAGAAGAAAGGAAGTCTCGCTTTTAGAACGATTTTTAAAAATGTCATCGAGAGAAAAAGTGACACTTCCCTCTCCATTAAGGGTCACTAATCATCCATTATTAATATGTAATACTTCGGTACAATTACAGTTTTTAAATTGAAGTATGCACAAAGAAGAAAGTTGTAACTTAGCTTACCGGATTGCAGTGGAAGCACCGATGATAACGTTTCTGCAAGGACCAACAACACTTCAATGTTTCATAATTAAAGGTAAATAGAATTATAAAATTTGTCCGAATAAAACTTTTCGTTTGCAAAAAAAATTCTGTGGTCCTTAAAAAATTGAATATTCAAAGACAAAACTGGAAATGCTTATGTGTGGGAATAGTATATTTAAATACTATGAGCATTGAACATACTCTGACAATTTACGAACTCACCGTCTGGGCCCATAAGTAGAAATAATCCGAGAATAGAAGTCGTTAACTTAGTAATGAAAGAACCATATTTCTTATTCAATAAGTTAATTCTTCTACCATTTGGTTGCATATTAATTTTTTTTAAATCTATTTTTACTCCAAATAATATAGAGAAGAACAAAAAATGCTAAGTAACAGAGGCAGAACGCTTTTTCACTGGAAGATTTCTAAAGACTCATGCATTTTGAAGTTATTTATATATGTATCACAATCGCGCTTATCGGTGAAAACACCTGAACTACTCAAGTGATAGAAAAAAGCTTTTTTTACAAATTGTTAATTTTGGCACGTATTTAAAATACCAAGGACTTATCGCTACCTAAAACGTGTTGAAATGCTACTGTGAAAATATAAGAGCAGAAATAATTTTAATTGTGTACAGTGATACAAGATCGTAAAATTTTAATCACGATTTTACTACCACAGTCCAACCTCTCAATAGGTCCGCCAAAGCCCCCAAGGGAAAGAGTTTTTCCGAGAATTCGGGTACCCCCACCAGGCGGGAGCTCTGCGACGTCTAAATCGTTATGTCTCTCTCTTTTTTTTCGGCATGCGATCCTCGCTATAGGTCCGGCCGCTCGAACGATTGTTTAGGTTTGCAGAAAATATCCGCTTTCCAGTAGAAAATATTCCAGCTATTAATACCCGAATAATTCGAGCTCGGAGTTCGAGTCAGAGTGGGAGAAGGGTTCGAGCGAGAAAATCGGGGAAGAGGACCTATTGAGGGGTCGGACTGTATTAAGAACTATACAGTCCACTCTCACTACAGTGAACTCGACGGGACTGGGCACTCTCGGCACAGTGAATTTCTCCGTTATCCCCACTCAGGGACAGCGTATCAAACGCAGTCAAATGCGCAAGCACGAGATGAACATGCGAGAGATCACAAGCGCGATCGTGATTGGTTGCTACATCTCGGTGGTGGGGAGTGGAGAAATTTACAGTAGCGCGATCGGCGTCGTTCACTGTAGTGAGAGTTCACTCTATTGAGTTTCACTGTAGTCAGAGTGGACTGTACTCAATCTTGTGTAGGGAGTGCTTTTCGCTAGAATTTTGGGATACTTGACAGTCTTATTTTTTATGTATTACTAATATGATATTATAAACCATAAGTGTGAAATCTTGAAGTTGAATTGGGCACACATAGAAAAAATTGCATACAGTATGAGTAAAACTTTACTGAAACCGTTGTTTGTAGAATTGAAGTATTTATAAGGAACTCGAAAATTGTAAGCTTATCAGATGGTTATTTAGAAAAAGTTGGTGATAACGTTTGTGCACATACAAAACATTTCGATATTTATCAGAAAAAGTAATTGGAAAACTATTTCACTTGAATAACAAATCATACGTTTGAAAAAAAATTGTTTTAAAAAGCGGCGTTTTTCGATCTATGAATACTCCAACATTTTCTTACGAACTTACTGCCAAAATCGATAAGTTAACAAAATCCAAAAATCAACATCGTAAATACACAGAAAGGAATAATAATTTTTTTCGAGATAAGTTAATTCCTGTTTCAATCGCTTTCATATTGATGATTTTTGTCAACAATGATTCAATTTGATGTTTCATTTTTTTATGTTTTATTATTGTATGACATATATAAGATGATGCATATCCAAGATGAATTGAACTAAAATTTCACGATATCTGTTTATTCTTGTAAGTTATAAAAAATTATGTAAAATTTCTGATTGTAAAGTCCAGCGCACGTGAAGACGCGCGGAATTTCATCTTTATTTCAACGGATTCCAGGTTTATTTGTAACTGGATAAAGAACCCGCATCCAATAATATAATATGCTTTTCACATTATCATAAGGCTCAAAAAACTATGCACTTTTTACTGGGATTCATGTTGCTTCCCAATTCGCAGTTAAAGTCCTTTGCGAATTCTGGATTGTGTTTCAATGGCAAATCAATTCGAGATTCAACGGGAGCATGCTTGGCCTTGGTAACTATGTTATTCTTAAGTGCGAGCGGTCGATATTTGGTACACCATAAATTCGCATTACTGAGCCAAAACAATTGTTCTGGCGTCCTGTTTAGCCCGGACAATTTTTTTTCTTCTCCGTACTTTTTAATCCATTCCTTATAAGCACTGTAAGCAATTGCTATGCCTACTACGTCAGCGAAGTTTTCTTCCTTTGTTGATTCGCCGTCTATCTGTGAAAATCATAATAAATTCATAGTTAAAATTATATTGCTGACTCATGAAATTTTCAGTACATTGGCGGATTCAAAATTATTTCTTGAATTTATAGCTATCCTATCATTTTTAGTTTCATCTGGCATAGACTAATGGCACTATGAAGTAAAATCTGTCTGCTGCATCGTCCTTACACTTTCATTGTCAAGTTAGAAGATTAGTTAGACAAATTTAGAAAATCCGCTACGAAGGCAACTGAACTGTTGACGTTCATTCAAAAGAATAAATTCAATGGAAATTGTTTTTCACCGTCTAAAATTTTTTTTTACAATTTTCTAATAAAATTGAAAAAAGATGACAACTCTCAAAAATTTTACTCTCCTAAACACTTCAATAATATATTTATGATTCGTAAAACCTCAAAATTTTCTGGACACAACTTTACAAATCAATGGTCGAGATTTCAAAGAAAACAATTGGAAAAATCCTTACCTTGAGTCCAACCTCTTTTACAATATATTCGAAATACTGATCAGCGATGCATTTGGTGCGCTGTGCGTAAATCAATTTTGATTGATTAGTTAACCAGCGTTTATTTTCAGCGTCTTTGTCATAGTTAATTGCTACGGGGTCGTATCCGTGAGACATTTCGTGACCAAGGATCATTCCAATAGTACCATAAATGAAGTATTTTGGTAGATCTCTGTTTAAGAAAGCATCATGCAACACACCAGCGGGGATATCTGTAAAAAATTTATAATTATTATTCTAATGCTTATCTTTTGTAATTTTTTATGATAGAATTAGAATTAAAAACTCACATATATCATTGTTCATAACTATGTAGTATGCATTTACTGTCGTCGCTTTGGTCGCAAATTTGTGCCAATCCTTTTTATTGTATGGTTTTCCCAACTCTGCTATGCTCTTGATTTTATTGAATTTTTCTAGCCTCGACACAATTCCGAGATACGAGTCCTCCGAAAGTTCAAGATCTGCGTAATATTCTTCAATCTTATCATCATCCAATAGCTCATTCGGGTACCCAATGCGTAATGACATGGTAGCGAGTTTAGCTAGAGCGTACACTTTACTCTCATAATCCATCCATTCGTTCTGAAGAGAAATTGTGAAAAAGTGGAATATATGTCAAATTCGTTGCCAATTCAAATTGATTTTTGAATCAAATCATTAAATATGTTGCTAAATAGATTTTTGAAATCCCGGATAACTGTTAATAAACGGATCAAGGTGAACAGTGTCGAAACTAGAAAAAATATCAAACGTTTTACGAAAAATAACTAACTTACTGTTTAAGGATATAAAAGCAAATTTCATTAAGGCAAATTATTTTAGATAATTCGTTGAAAATTGGCGTTGACGTTCTTTGAGATTACATTGGACAGTATGTAAAATTTTCAGAAATGTCACTGTATAGAAATCAAGATATGAATAGTACAAATCTCCAACGCGTTGGAGAAATTTCGATTTCCTTCGACATAAAAGCAATACCTTTTGGATCATGTCAATGAACTGTTCCTTTAAATGCAGGAATATATCGTGAACATCTTGCGATAATTGAGTTTCACGATTAAAATGTTCATGAACGTAGATGTAGCTAACAGCGATTGGAAGCTTGTTGTTCATATGCTCAATGCATTCTTGCCATCTTTCTGTATGTTTTGTTATTCCTTTTACGGTGCCATCGAAAGCCAGCTTAAATTCTCGTACTTCATTGTTCAAAAAAGGCACTGCAGAGATAACAACTTCAGTCATGATATAATTTGCGAGTGTCCTCTTCGGTGTACGAGCAAGCAATGATTCCAGTTCACTGAGGGATCCGATATCAACGAAAATAAGTGTATCCTCACGGATCGTGGAGTTCTCTGGCATTTGGGCATCTATGTACGGGAGCCAGGGTACGTTCGGAATATATTGCTTCAATTCAGAGAAACTTGCAAATTCCTGACTCATCATAGATATCTGACAAATTGATAAATGTCATTAGTGTTCGTTTCTATTCAAAATTGTTTTATCGGTGGTGTATCACACGTGGATAAATTTTAAGTAAATGATGAATTATTCGTACGTAGATTTTCGTAAATAAAAAAATCATGGAGGTTAAAACAGGAAGTATCAACTTCTGCGTCAAATTGAGCCAGCTTTAGAAAGATATATGTATCTCAAAAGTGGACAAGAATATTAAACGTTTTATCAATTAAGGTCCCAAAATTTTAGCGATTTTTGATGATTTTTGACAAAACAATAATATGAAAATAAATTTTTATAATAAAAAATTTATATTCACTTTTGTCAAATTCTTCATGAAGTTCAACACGTCTAGCATCTCATTGTTTTTGCAATTTATTTTAGCGCCAAATGCCTTAGCGGTGTCTGTAATGTACTTCAAGTAAGCTTCGTCTATAGTGTAATTTTCACTATCCTTTAAATACGTAGAATCGATATAAAACGACGGCTTATCGAACGTCAATACGTATTTGTAAGAAGTATCCGTTCGGATTGGTCTGGTATCGATAGTATAGAAAAAGTTCGATTTGTATCCGAATTTTTGTAATCTGCGTGTCACGTTCAGCCAATCAAAGTCAGTCTCATTCCAAGAGTCACCATCGACCACTGGCCATCCGCCCACACTCTTTATCTTGTTGCTGATCTCACTAAGTCCAATCTTTTCAGTTTGTTCTAAACAAAAAGATACGATCAGAATTCGAGAAATTAATCAAGACACCCAGAATCGAATAGTTGGTGGTAATTTGTATAGACATTTATGTAATTGAAATCAGAATGGTTCAAAGAGTAAATTAACATTTTAGTGACATAACTATATATAAGATGCAGAATGAGCTGATAGATGAGGAAGTGAGGAAATTTGCGGAAGAGTTGATAGAAGAAGTAGGGGAAGGGAATGTAAAAGAAAGACTGATGAATATGCTAAGAGGAGAGGTAAATACAAGGATGTGCAAGTATTTCGAAAAAATACAAAAAGGATTAAGTAATAGAAAATAGATTATAAGAAATGTACTAGCCGAGACGATAATCTATGTGTGTATAAATGTAGGCGAAATACTGTGATGAACATTGTAGAAAACCTTATGGTTATGCCAATAAAACTACTACTACCACTACTACTATGTAAGATGCAGAATTATTGATGGATACCAGAAAATCAAAGAATCTTTGAAAAAGTGATGACCGAAATATTTATACGAAATGCTATTGTCGTCTTCTCCTAAAAAATAATTTATTTACCGATATTCATGCATGATTGGTAAAATATTTTCATCAACGTCAATGGTTTCTTGTTGTTTTCCCTGCTAATGGTGTTCAGGCTCTGGTTGAGCTGCTTACGTATCTCGTATGCGAGAGCGGAGTAACTACCGATTTGTGTTTCGTACTCTTGCATCTCCGTATTGTTAATGAAATTTCCACAAGCATATTGATAAAAATCGTCACAGGGATCCACACCTGGATTCATCTTACTCAAGAATGAAGTTGCTATTAGAAAAAAAAATTGTTCAACGATTGCTTGAAAAGTGCGTTTTTCGACAGTCGTTTTGCGTGGCGAAAGTGACTGATTTCATCACTCTCTTCTCTCGCCATCGTGTGATTGGAATCACACTCGGACGAGGGCGAATTCCCCATAATTCGAGGTTCATGCGTTCGCTGACTTTCCGCACTTGTATCACAATATACTAATTTTAAATTGCAAAGAATAGTTTCTGCAATGATATTTGACTTTACGTTCATTAGTTAAAATTTTCGAATACTTTTGAAAGTCTTTTTTTACGTACCAATTTGGTTGCACACTTTAGTCCGGCAGGTGCCATCGTCTCCTAGTATTAAAGACGATAAATATCAAATCATCAAATTAAAATGTGCACACAAAAACAATTGCATACATTTATTGTAAAATTTTACTAAAACCCCTTTTTTCAAAATTAGAGTATTTATAACAAATTTGAAATTTGTTAGCTTACCAGATTGTGATGAAGAAAAAGTTGTAGAGAACGCTTCTGCACAGACAAAATACTTCATTATTGATAAAAAAAATTAAATCGAATACTAATTGACTTGAATAACAAATAATACGTTTGAAAAAAAATTATAAAAAGTTGAATCCCACTTGGACGGATATAAAAAAAATTAAAAAACTATGAATACTATATCATTTTATCAACTTACTGCAAGAACCAATAAGTAAAAAAAATCCAAAGATTATCGTGAATTCCAAAAACAAGGAACAATTTTTTCTTCGAGAAAAGTAAATTTCTCTGTCAATTCCTTTCATACTGTTGACTTCTATCAGTAATTTTTTTTCTTCCATCGAATGCATGAAAAGGGGTTAAAAGTGTTGAGCAGAAGAGATAGACGTTCTGGTACTGAAAACCTTTTGTATGATTTACTAAATTTTGAGTGGTTTTTATACGGCCTCGCTTATCAGTCGGAGCATTAAAATTCCTCAAATCATAGTAAAAAAAAGCTTTTTTAATTTTAAGTATATTTATGTATGAATTTTAAAATCGTATCTTGAACAAATCTGCAAATAAAATCTTTCCTATTCTTTTTCGTCGCTCTGATTAGGATCTGACATGGGGGCGAAGTTTATTCTTATACCGACGTTAAGTGTGCAATAATAACTATAATAATTGGGATTTTCTATTAAGAATGCACCTCACCCGTAGTTAAAATAATTGTTACCAGATATGTAGACTTTTATCAGATAATTAATCAAATTTTATTTTGCGAGATTAGTTGCTTGTTTTACTGATGACTCTCCCTCTCTAAACTGTATGTCTATAACTTCTTTATTTTAAGTATATTTTCATATACCGATATCTTTGTACATACAACCCTTATGTAATTTAAGGTGATGTTTAACCCCTACGAGTGCGAGAGGGACAGATGCCGAACGGATTTGCTATTTTCTCAGAGATTTTTGAAATTTCCACAAAACAAGAAAATCACATTATTTTTTGATGGAAAGAGAACAACGCGATTCTTTTTTTTCGAAAAATGTTGATTTTCAGAGAAAAAAGCAAAAAGTTCGATTTTGTACGATATAGGACATTTGAACATCACCTTAATTGAATCTATATCTATCCACCTCTATCTCTTTTACCCTCTCATCTGCTTGTATTTTTGCTCGCTAGTTATATTGATTAAGTCTTGTTACTTACATTACATATATTTCACATACTATCATGTTTTATCTTATTATGTACTGAACTGTAATGTACTGTACTATGTACATCTACCATTGTTATTTTTGGTTAAGGATCACGTACCCGTGGCATTTTGTTCAATAAACATTCAAACATTCATCTATTTTATTAAAATTAACACATTATTAAATTAAAAAAAATTATTAAAATTAACACATTATTTCTGTCTCTGTTACAGAGTATCGAAGTATGAAAGTTTTACTTCTAAATCGTGTGGCTCGGCACATAATATTTTTTTTAAAGTAATTTATCCTTGTTAAATATCAAACGAAACTAGTATAACATTTGTCATCTATATATTGTTATATATTTTCCAAAGAGTACATTTTTGTTCGAAGATGATTTCACACGGACCATTTTGGATATAAAAACATTATTTCAATCTTTCTGATCGAAAAATTATTTATGTAATATTGCGAGAGAAATCTCAGCAGACAAATAGATAATATACTTAGTAGGATTTTTTCTGGTGATATATCTTTTTTTACGTATCTTGAATTGTTGAGAAAAAAATGTAAGGATTTGAGAATAAAAGCGGTTTCTCAGTGTCTGACGCAAAGACTACATACTCTGTATTCTTTGGTCTGACGTCTGTAGTGTATTTACGTTTAAGATTTAAAATGTCACCTCTATAAATCTTAAAATTCCATTGTTTTTGTATCATTTTCACATCCGTTTCTGTCTGTTCAATTTAATTTCCTATTTTAACGTCATTGAGATGCAAATATATCTTATACCACGTGCTTATTTCTTACATATTTCTATAGAAAAAATACATACATCATGAATAAATAAAAGTTAAAAACGCGGCACGTGTAAGCGCGAATTCGGCGCAGTTTTTACGACGAAGTCAACAAATTCTAAAGTCAATACGACTGGCGGTATAGCAGTCGTATACCTAGAATACCGGATTTTATAAATACACGAGTATTCACACACGCTATTATTATTGTAGTTTGATATAAAAAGCAATTTGGAAAAAGAGAATTTTTCTATATTCCCATCGACTTTGTTATGATTGATTACAACAATATTGATCGTCCTCAATAATCCGAAATCAGCATTATTCTAAAAATGGCCGGCAAGTTGCCGAGAGCAGCGATGAGCCTGAAAGAGGTTATTCGAACGAACATACGAATGATTGAAATTAGAAAATTAAACATCAAAAATGAAAATTGTTGAAGCACCGATATTTTTTTTCAGTTCATGGTTTATCAGGAGGTCATTAAGTTGTATCGGAATATCATGAGAACTATAAAACTAATACCGGACAAGCAGGATAGGGATTATATGAGAAATTGGGCTAGATCTGATTTTAAAGCAAACAAAGATATCAAAGACGAAGTAAGTTTTTTAAAATTCGAAAATAAATTTGACGATTTTATTTTCAAATTGTCATTTATTATATATTGTTTATATATGTGTTCAGTTTTGAACGAGTTATCGTGTTTGGAAAAAGTTATTTAAAAATAATTACTAAACCCAAATTTTAATATTTATATTTTACTTTTCAAGGAAATAACGAGAAACGAAGTTTGAAATTTGAATTTTCTTTTTGTCGACAGTTCGCCATAAAATCGCTCATCGTGCACGGCGAGAATTCGTTGCGGGAATTACGGAAAAACTTGAATTTGACAAAGTGAAGAAAAAGAATACGAAAATATTTGAAGAGAAAAGGATTTCGTATTGAAATAAATCTGTACATTTTATTTGTCTGTACATTACTTATACAACTATTTATTGATTAGCATCGACGGTATGTTCATCAGAAGAACGAAAGTACCGACGCACGTTATCGTGAGCGCCACTGCGTGTCGAAGACTCTTTTGCCGAACCCGAGAGCGCAGTAGACGTTGCGTGAGAACATTCACGATGTACTGGCCGTCAAAGAAGAAACAAGGTACGACGTTGACGATCGCGAGACCGGCGGAAATCATGATCAAGTATCGACACAACAGAGCTTGACTCTCCGGCAGACTGGGACTCAGAAAAGCGTATTTTGGTATCCAATCGGAAACTTTCATCGTCCGATAAATGTCAGCTGGGTGTCCAAAGAACAAAACGTCCCTTCCGACTCTCCTCTTTAATTGTACCACCTGAAATATGTTCAAAATCTGTTGTAAATAAAGTTGTTTAAGTTCTCAAAGTTATATTTGAAAATAATTTGTAAATAAATATGCTGTACATAAAAAGATAAACAAATTAATAAAACGTTAAAAAATGTGTAATCAATGTTCATTTTTTATGTTATCTTTATAGTCTTATCTTGGTACATAGTACATACACAGGTACATAGTCCCAAGAATATGCAAATAATATAAATGAAATTGTTCAAGATTGTAAAATTTTTTAAATTTGATAGAAAGTATAGTCTGTTATTTATATACATCAATATTCAAAACGTAAAATGATTTTGTGAAATCTTTTTCTTCATTTTGTACACTCACCTTCGTAGTATTGTCCAAAGAAGGTCTCATGCAGTGAGTACCCTGAGACGAGCAGTGATAACTCGACTGGCAGTATCTATGCGAATTTTCGATTATTTTACGAGCAGGTAAACAAGAGTGCGGCGGCAATTGCAGAGGTGCCGATTGTGGGCCTTCTATGTACTCGAAGCACAAACTACCTGACGCCTCACTGTCGATGCTGCAACAATTTACTGCTCCGTTTGGCATCGCTTTTGCTGGTGCGGATTCATCGTATTCCTGCAATATTTAAGTTGTGTATTACAAAATCATTCAGTTATCGAGAAGTTATTATTTCATAAAAATTATTTTTCGTTGCCTTGGAAAACTGTCAGAAAATATTACATAAGCAGACACGTGATCTGTACATCAAATTGTATTTAAGGTATTACGAGCGCGAGGGGAGGTATCGAAATTATAATCTCGTTTTTTCTCATATTCCAAGTGGACTGAGCATTTAAGTCCATTAGGAAAAGTTATTGCAAATCAATTAAAGAAAAACATACTCAAAATTCAACTCGATCCTACGTAAAGTTTATTTGTTATATAATAAACAAAATCATAAAAATTTTTGTCTCTAAATTTTTGTAAAAAACTAATTGGAGCTTCTTTGATGTTACGTAAAAATGTGTGCAAAATTTCAATAGGCTTCACCGACCAAAAAATCGAGATATTCGTCCTGAATATCGTGATATTTAACACGGGCTCTTAAGGAAGGTTGCGAAAAATGACGATTTTCATGAATAAATATTTTGATTTTTCAGTCGGTAACAATCCCTGAAATTTTACACAGTTGTTCGTATGACATCAAAGGATGTTTCTGCAAATTTTCGGTGAAATCTAAAGATAATTATTTCATGCAAGGAATACCTTAAAACAAATAAAATTGAACTTTACATATGATCCTAAAGACACTATAGTTTTTATTAAAAACTGTACATACTTTTATTAAAAAATCCAAATTATGGGACAAAAAAATGAATTGTATAATAAAAATAAGAATTTTGATAATCACAAAATGAAAATTCTTATTTTTATCATACAATTCATCTAAAATTAGAATATTCCTTCACAGTAGGCAATGAGTACACAAACCTCGATTAGACTCTGAGAAACACAGTAACCAGGAGTGGATCTCTGTATTGCATTTACTATGCAACCGTACCAATCGTCACTGTTCTCAACTGGACAATCATTCAAATAATAAATAGTATCCTGTTCCAGTACTCCTGAGGGTCCCAAGAGTGGAGAGTCCTACACAAGATATACATCAAAATATATTAACAGTATTGCAGATATTTCATAAGAGTTCAAAAGCTTACAGTTGTGATAGATGTGACCGTAACTCCTGAACCGTAAGTGTACAGAGGAGCCCAGAACCAGACACCGATTGAAAGAATCAGAGCGGAAAATGCTGCTAACACAATATTGTGCCAGATTCCAGCGCACAAAACTCTCAGTTGATGCATAAGCGGCAACGAAGACAATTGTTCGCTGTTCATTGATACATAAGCAACCGGCACGATGTAAGCAATTAAAACTCCAACTCCGTAGAGCTGGACATCTTCGCTGGATGCTGCGATAGCGTGACCAAATTCATGGACAATGCTGCATAGACCCAGAGTCACCACATAGTATCCGATATCATTGAAAGGAACATTGACACCAGGTATCTAGAGATATAAAAAAATTCATTCATTTTTTTTATTTTATAGTCAAGTTTCGAAGCGATATCAATTAATAATTGCGCTTAGGGATTTTTCTTACCATCAATTGCAACGGAGCCTCCTCTTTGTTACTAGAAGTTCCACTGGACCAAGACACAATCGTGGTTTTAATTATAAAAAATGAAGCTACGGGCAGCAGAATAATGCTGACGATCGCACCGATGTTGAACCAAAGCGTCCAAAACTTGGAGCGATCTATTCCCCATCGTACAAGAGTGCGATTGAAAGCCGTCGTTGACCATTTCACACACAGAGTTTGTATCTCCAGTCCAGTATTTTGTAAAAAGTATAAGTAAGGGTAATGGGAACAAGACTGAAAAAAGTTTTTGTAAAAATATTTTAAACGATCTATTGCATTACGTATAAAACGTTAAATATCGTGAATAGAGGTTATAAATATTATACTTAATTTATTATAAATTCTTTTTCTTACCCGAAATATCAAGTTGAAGAAAAATAAGGAACAATGAATGAAACCGGCGACTATCAGCAAAGTCACGGCGTCCATGATATCGGTTATGTTTTTGGTTTGAAAAAATCTTTCGTCTAAGACGGATTGAATCAGAATTTACTTTCGGAATTTCTCATTTTTACTCCATTTTATTATTTTTTATTCAATTCAATCTTATCCATTCTTTGAATTGTTATTTTTTTTCGGTATTCGCACAATTGATAAACATCGTTTATCGTTTATAAGCCGCACGATCGTATCGCGCGTTTCTGACGTGGTAAATTTACCGTGTTTTTCCTGTCTGTAAAGTAACCGAAAAAATAACGAATGAAATCAATAGAGAACATTTGATAAAAAAAAATTCATTGAAATGTTGCAAAATGTGACGCAATGTAAAAAAAAATTACTATGGATCTAAATTGTTTGTAAATTCTGTAAAATAAATAATAACTGATTTATAGTTTTGACTACAAGTATATATTTCAAAACTTTTAGACCATCTTTGCAAAATATTAATTACATCTTCTCATTACATATTATCAAGTCATAATCCATTTAAAATAATAAAACGCCCTCTTGACGATTCTCGTGAGATTTTTCGCACCGGATGTCTAGTTTACGAATTTTTAATACTAGAAATCTTCAGCATGGCTTTTCCCTTCATGCTTTGGCCTCTGCGGACTCAGCTTTATCGTTGTTCTTCTGCTCTTTTTTTGTACGGTAATCTGAGAGCGCTGCCTTTATAGCTTCCTCAGCAAGCACTGAAACATAAATCATAAGAAATTTTAATAAATTCGCACACTTTACTAATGTTAGTATGTAAAACAATTCATTATATGAAAATAATTATTACTAGAACAGTGGAGCTTGACTGGTGGTAGGCAGAGCTCTTTCGCTATGTCTGTATTCTTCAACTTTAAAGCTTCATCAATCTGAAAGGGAGTAAACAATTTTAGCATAACAAATAAGTATCTTAGATTTTCATAAAAATTTGATTCAGAATTTTATTATCAGTGTAGCATTTTATAATTCTTTTTTTTAAATTATGGTGGATGCACAAGAAAATTATGAAACAAAAATAATTGCATGGATAAGTAATGAATAAAAAATAATAAAATGGACAAAATTAAAATATAAGAAATTGAGATTTTCATCTTAAAAATGTACTCCATCAAAATACAATTAAAAAATTTTTTTACTCACAGTTTTTCCTTTTACCCATTCTGTAGCCAATGAACTGGAAGCAATCGCTGAGCAACAACCAAAAGTTTTGAACTTTGCATCTACAATCTCTCCAGTTTCGTTAACTTTCACTTGCAGCTTCATGACATCTCCACAGGCTGGAGCGCCAACCAAGCCAGTACCAACATTTTCATCATTCTTGTCAAGACTGCCTACATTGCGTGGATTTTCATAGTGGTCCAAAACCTAATAATTATCATAACAATTTAAATAAGTTATTACATTTAATTATTTCATTAAATAATATTCTGAAAACATTCTAAAACTTAATAATTTTGCAGCTGTCATCTAAACAATTTCAAGAATGAATCACAGCAAGCAATTGAAGAATAAATAAATTATTCCAATCTACTTTTCCATTTTAATATCCTAAAATTATCTGTAAGACAGCTAAATCTTAAATTTTTATGAGAATTTAAACGATGAATTACGTCATTAAATTAAAAAAAAATTACATTTCTAATTTCAATTGTGTAATAAAAGTTTATAACCAGTTATCGATCCATAAAAAGTTGATAACGTCCGAAGATGATATTAAAAATGTTGTTCGTCTATCTTTGTTTATATCTTTAGATCACATGACGCATTGCACGATAAAAAATTTTTTTTACGTAAGATAATGAATAATGACGATGACGATGCAGGTTAAAAATTATTAGATCAAACATCAAAGTATTTTTTATTGCAAGTAGAAACATGGGAATAAAAAAAAAGGGTGACAGAGGTTAGAGTAATTTTACAGAGATATTTACGTTCGGGTGATAGGACACGCATGGAACACTGCGAGACAATTTCAGCGAAGAGCTAAGAAATTTCGGTGGCAGCACGCGCCACATAGCCATTTTTCGATTTGATACTTCAACGAGATTTGTTTTGACAAACTTTTTGATGCACGACGATTTACTTCTCAAGCCGCAACGCGTAGTTGCACGGGTTGCACAGCGCAATCACAAATATGTGCAATCGATGAATTTGGAATTTGGAAGGTCGGAGCAGCAGCATCTGTCAGAATAAATTTAAAGCTTCAAAATTAGTGGTCCGTTAAGTGGCGGCATCCGCCATATTACGGCAATTTTTGTCAACTTGAGTGACGAGAGAATTTCGACCTCGACGTACGCGGGAATTCAACGAATGAAGATTGAAAAGGGTTTCATAAATTTTATTGCACTGCAAACACAAAATATCATTTTTTCAAATTTTGCATCCTTATATTACCTAAGTGTAGAAAACACTCTAAACTTCTATTTTGTTAAGTTTTAACGTTCACTGGCATTATGCACCCGATAAATTCAATTAAAAATAGGTAAAATATGTTGTAAAAAAGGAAAGAAATTACTCCCGCTCAATCCGCTAACTTTTATTGATTCTCATTTTTATTTTATCAGTTTTTGAAGCATTTTTTTTACAATTATAAGAAACGACAATTTTTTCTTCGTGTATTTTCTTTTTAAATTTTGCTGTGTGACGCTTCATTTGCTCTGATTGCACATACGGCTGACATATACGCGTAGAAATCACGATTGAAGGACATATGCCAGTTGAGGTTAACTCGGTCATTCTCGAATTCTCGCCAGAATTTTGTCATACGGCCTGTATTTATATACGTGGCCTACGGTTATAGTGAATGTTCATAATCATGAATTACACATGATAATTTGTTTATATCCATAAAATAATTTGCATTTGAAACGTTCAAGTAAAATTGAGCACGTATCGACAGTCGATAAAGTAGAGCGCTAAATTACCGATTCAATAAACGAAAACATTTTTAGCTTTTAAATTATTCAAAATGTATTTACGTAATATATTTTTTTTATTTAATGTTTCTCATGGAAGCAAAGTTGTTAAAGATGCCGCGAGACTTCTTTGGATGCGAAATAAAACGGAGTTTAAACGGAACGAGATCGTGAGTGATGAATTTATAGTTATGATCGCATAAATAAGACGCGCGAGCTTGTAGTACAGTCGTCGGAGTGTCCGTCCATTTATGGACTGTTGTGACGCGCTTCATTGATCCACCGCGTACTCCTCCGGAATGATGACGTCACCGTTCAAATCCTTGAACAGTTTTTCCAGTTCTCCCACGCTCTTGTCATCGGCATTTTTTTTCAGGGTCATATTGAAAGTACTACTAGAAGACTATCCTGCTATTCGGCAATTATAGTTCGTTTTTGAAACTATAAAAAAAATATCGATCGATGAAATTATCACTTTTTTTAAAGAAATTCGATTTTTTTCGTTTTGAAAATAATTTTAAGAATAAGAGTAACGAAATTAATGTAAATATTATTTCAAAATAATTAATGCACTGTAAGGTAGGAAATTTAATGAAAATCAATTGAATTTCTGTTTTATATTAAATTTATCGAATCTTATGGTTTTTTGATATTTTTTTAATTAACATTTTTCGAAAATCATCAGAGCTTCAAATAATTTTTTTTTATAGTTTATTGCTCATGGTGTAAAATTACATCATCGTAAAAATACGTCGTAAAGGGTCACAGGCTCAAGAACAAAATAAAAAATTGCGCTGCGCTTCGAAATTCTAATATTTGGAAAATTGCCACGCAAGTGAGTCATGGTACAAAAATTCGTTTTTTTCGAGAATTTATTTTTCTACGCATATGTCTTTTGTGAGAAACTTATATGCAATTTTTCACGTTAGTCTTCCATCCTTTTCACACTGTTTAATTGATTGTTCTTGATAATGTCAATTTAATCGATTTTAATAAATTAAAAAAAAAATTGGCAAAAAGCAATTTTTTTTTGGTCGCGATCAGAGAGTCCCGATGAGTAAGCCGACCGAAAAATTGTCTTTTTTTCATTCTGAACTCACGTACGTGCGCGTTACAAGAAAGTACACGTGCTCGTTGAGCCTCGTTGACGAGAACTCGCTCGAATCGAGTTTTCTTGGCATTGACACACTTTTCGAAACCCCCTTATAAAACGTTCAGACATAAAACACGTAATGGTAATGCTCGATGACCAATTCCCAATGACCTGTCAGCGTGCAGACAATTCCAAAACGGTCGCTCATCTCACAAAGTAATTTTATTTTTCATCAAAATCAGCTTCAAAATAAAATACGAATTTTAAATCAAATTTAAAATTCCCGCCTCGATTCGACAAATGAAAATCGTTTTTGTAAATTTTTTTTCGTCCAATGACAAACGTCATGTGCGTCAAAAAAAAAATAAATAAAAGTTAAAAAATAAAAATTTCAATCCATGACCGAACAAAATTGTAAACTTCGTTTTCAAGGAGCTATATAAATCAATGTTCGAGGGTAAACATCACTCGGTCGCGAGGTTGACGAAACTTGTAGGAAATTGCAGAAAATTGGTAGGTGTGTGAAATTTTGGGGGATCGAAACGAGACACGTCGTCATTCATTCACACGAAACTCAACGTTTTCTCTCTCTATATTATTACACACAAAGTTAAAAACAAACGAGACAGCCAAATTGCGAACAATCTTGAATTTATAAATAATTTATTTGTAATTTTGTTAAAATATCTTGAACTCGAGTATTCAATAATTTTCTTAACAATTTTTAGGTTACAGGAAATATTTTGTTGATCTCATTTTATAATCATTTTGAATTTTCATTTGATTATTTACATTGTATTGCACATCAAAATTTTTTTATTTTTTATTTCTCATTTTTTGATCAAATTATTGCAATACATAATAGCCAGTTAGAAATATATAGTAAATAATAAATAATAAAATAGTTCCAAATTAATATAATAAAGTTTATAATTAATAATTTATATAAATTAATATTAACAATAAATGTAAAAATTAATTAAAATCTTTTCAGATAAGATTCAAATTTTGATAAAAAATTCAATTTGAATGAAACTTTTTTACTTTCTGATCAATTGTTTAAATTAACTGAGGTACGATATCTCAAAAATTATAGCAATTTTTACGTTTTTATTTCCGAGTTGCGAGTTGACGAAGTCGACAAAGGTGGAAAAGACGAAACCTTCGAGACATCAGCGCTTTTTGTTTATTTTCTTTTTTTCCAATTCTATTTTTATTTCCATTTTGATCTTTTTTTTTCTCGCTCCTCATCACCAACTTTTTTTTAGCTCTTTGTTTTTTTGGCGTTTTCGGCTATTCATGGCACGAGCGTTCATTGTTTTATTTTTAATTGGATGACGGGCGCGCTGCATCGGAAACGAAGGGAAACGAGAGAGCAATAGCTCTTCTCTTTTTGGCTTTTCATCGCTCGCGTTCTAGAAAGATCACCGCGAGTGTGGGCTACGAAGCCCGCGAGGTCCATCGATGACGATGAATCTTTCTCTGTCGCGTTACGTTTTCGTATGAATCGCGTGTACGATATCTTTTTTCAATGTGTTTCTTTACGCTGAGGCGCAAGCCGACGAGGATTTCCTTCTCGAATCGCCCACACGAATGTTTCGTGACTCCTTAACGGGCCGCCAAAACCTTCTTTAGACTTTTGGGACATTTTATTTTTTACTCCTGCGTTCATAACGAAAATCGAATTGACTTATAATAACCTAATTTGGAAATTCTCTTTCCGCGTATTACGCATTGGAACATTTTTATTGAAAATCGCAGACCGGGTAGAAAATTTTTTTTTTTCCTTTTTCAATCGCGATTTGTGTTTTTGAGAATTTACGAAAATTGGGGAAAATATTGACTAAAAAATAAAACTTTATTTTTGATGTTTGCGTTCAAAATGAAAATCGAAATGATTCAGGATAAACAGATTTGGGAATCATTTTTGAACGTTTTACGCAATTCGGAAATTTTTTGTAGAATAACGATAGAAATGTAAAAAAGATCTTTTTCCTTTCTATAACCATAGTTGAGCGTTTTCAAAATATCTCAAATCAGAATAAAATTTTTTTTTTAAATTCTAGTCTACAAAGTTGAGTGAAAAAAATTTTTTACTCTCGCATTTATAAAAAAATTAAAATTATTTACAGTTGATTTTTTAAAAATTTATCATATTTGGGTAGAGAGACAATTTAAATGAAAATTATTTTAGGCAACTATTTTTTATAAAAAACATTTTCAAATTTTGTTTTTGTATAATAAAAAGCGAAATAATTTTTATCTCACTTGAGAATCTAAAAAGCGAAAAAAATTGTTTGATTCTTCTATCACACTTTTTCTAAATTCACAAAATCTGTATAAAAAAAAAAAATTAATCAAAAAAAATCGTCGACAACAAATTTTTGTTCGAAACACTGAGCGTAACCTTGCAATCATTTTGACGTCTGCATGCTAACGAGACGTTCGGAAGGACGATTCGATACGAATAAGGGACAGAAGATACGAGAAAAAATATGCATATAGAGAATAAATAAAACGAAAAAAAAATTATTAAATGACGTTTGGCACGATCTTCGCATTTTTCTCGACGACCAAATTTAATTGGCTCATCTTACGCGTATTCGGTCTCTCGTAATTACTGTACACGACACGCTCCAAGTCGCTCGGTGTAAAATTTCGTCCCGTTCGATAACTTTTGGGCCATCAACGAGGACATTTTCGTGTCGCGTCCATGGCATTCGCCTTCAACTTGTATTTAAATGTCCAACATATGTTGAACCATTTAAAAATGCTTTAATTATTTTTTTTTGCTCGATTTTTTTTCCGCGCTCTTGTTTATCCGACGTAGGATTCCTCTCACTTAGATCATTTTTATTATTATTTATTGCGAGTCATCGCTCAACTTCGATCCAAAAATGAATGCTGAATAATTAAATCGTCGATTTAATTTCAAAGAATTTGTCATACTAAGAAGAACGTATTTGGAATGTAAATTCGAATAGAAATCATTACTCTAATTTCGTTTCGACGGAAAAAATAGACTCGGTCGATCGAAATATCTCGGTTTCTCAGAAATTCGCAGAATGCGAGAATGGTCAAGGATCGAGAAAAATTAGTCACTAGTTCATCCATCCAAAGTGGAATTCAAAGTGCGCGAGTTTTGTGATCGATCCAAATTCCACGAAGATTTATTTACAAGTTCCGATCTTGCTCACAAAAAACAAAATTGCACATTTTATTTCAATAATATAAAACTTAAAGAATAATTTTTTAAATTAATTTTCAATTTTTGCAAAAATTTTCAATTGATTCAAAATAGCCAAAATTTGAATAAAAGAAAATTAAATATTTATCAAAAAATTCTTGAAAATTTGGAAAAATTTGATTGTAGTCAAAATAATTGAATTCAAAAATTTGATAAAAAATTTTTGATAAAAAATTCGAACGTTAAATTTTTTGGCTCTCGAATTCTTCATTCATATCGTCCTTTGCACGATTAAATCGCGAATCCTCACTACGGTTTTCGGTCAAGTCAAAAAGTTCGTAGAGTGGGTAGACCGGCAGGCAGAGTGAGATGAAAAAAAAGAGTGGGACATTGAAAAATTTTGAGTTGATTCAAAATAGCCAAAATTTGAATAAAAGAAAATTAAATATTTATCAAAAATTCTAGAAAATTTGGAAAAATTTGATTTTTGTCAAAAAAATTGAATTCAAAAATTTGATAAAAAATTCGAAAATTAAATTTTTTGGCCCTCGAATTCTTCATTCATATCGTCCTTTGCAAATCGCGAATCCTCACTACGGTTTTTCGGTAAAGTCAAAAAGTTCGTAGAGTGGGTAGACCGGCAGGCCAGAGTGAGATGAAAAAAAAGAGTGGGACAGAGAGCGAATGAAAACGGGGGGAATATTCGCGCGACGACAGCCGAGCCTTGCCGAACACCCACGACTCCCGAGAGCAAACGGGTGTAACTATTTAAGGAGTATTTGACGGCCTGCACCGCTCATTGCTCGTCCAGAGTTCGAAGAGAGAACACGAATTGCGTGCAAGCTCGTACTTTTTTGTTTATTGACAAAAAAAAAAACAATTTTTTTTTCACACCCGAAATTCTTTTTTGACGAATCTTCTTTTTTTTTAAGATCGAAAAATCTTCGTTTCCGTCGTAGAGTCAGTGAGTGACTGTGTTCAAGTGCAAAGACATCGATCCATCGAGGAAAGAATTTAAAAAAAATTGAAATAAAAATATAAAAAAAATGGCTGACAGTGGTATCAAACGCAACATTCCCATCAAACTCGGTGACTTCAGCGTCATCGATACCGAATTCTCAAATATACGAGAACGCTTCGACGCCGAGATGAGGAAGATGGAGGACGAGATGTCGAAATTCCGGAGCGAGCTCATGAACCGCGAGAGCAACTTCTTCAAGAGCACCACGAGGTGAGCTCCTCAATAGTTTTTTTTTCTGTATATAGTAACTCATTCTCGAATTTCTATCATTTTTTAAACTATTTTTTACCCCATACGACTCTTACAACAATTTTACAAAGAGTTTCAATTTATTTTTTATTTATGCATTTTTTAATGTTATTTGCAAAATTTTTGTGCCGGTTTCAAATGTTTCAAGGTTTTGAGAATATTTCATTTATTTATTCGTAAAGGGAATCCAATCCGAAAATTATTTCAATGTTTTTTTCTCAATTCAGTTGTCGTGATATTCCACAGTCGTGGAAAATTTGTGTTCAATGAAAAAATACGTTAAAGGTTGAAATTTTTGATTTTGGTATTTTTTAATTTATTATAAGATGAAAAATATTTAAATTGAAGTGTGCACGATTTTGTTAATGATAAAAAAGTTTTAAATTATTTGGAGATCTAATTAGACTGCTCTGAATTTTTTTATTATTAGGTAAAACAATTTTTCATCATTTTTTATGAAAGTATACATTGTTATAGACCGTATCATAAATTTCCAAAAATTTTCAATGTGATTTTAATTGATGATTGTATAAAAGATGTTCTTGATGTTTGCGAAACTTTCGACTGAAACTTCGAAAAATTTGAATTTTAACAATTTTCATATCTTTAAAATATTCAATTAAATACTAAAGATTTTTCAAGATTCTTTCCTATAGAAATATATTTAAAAAGTGAAGGACTTTCTTAATTTAAAAATTCAATAAAAATAAATCCAAATGATTTGATCTAAATCTAGAATTAGATTCTGAGACTTTTAAAGTTATGACGTGCTAAGTGCTAAATTTCAAGTGGACAGGCTCTTTATCTCAATAACGATAAAAACAAGAAAAAATGAATGACCGATAAATCGTTCTTCAAAATCGAAATTAAATAAGAAATAAGCCAGAAGTATTACACATCTTAAGATTTTAAGATTTTTTAAGATTTAAGTCATGACCTGGAGGAATATAGTTAAAATTTAAGTATATACAGAATTTTTTTATCTCAATGATAAAAAGAAAATCGAGTCGAGGGCCAAATCAGGCTGCTCGAAATTCTTGGCAGCACCAGACTGTGAGCAACAAGTTAAAAGATTTCTACAACGCTTTAAAAGATAGGGAAACAAAAAACAACCTGTTCACGTATATTCAGATAAAATGTAGCGATAACACGAGCGCGCTCGAGGAAAAATTTCAAAGCGTTCAATGATGATGTTGAAGTTTATGAAAAATAACAAAAATAAGATTTTTTTTGTCAAAACAAATATTTACGATTATTATTCGTGAATATTTTGAAAATTTATGTGGGCGCTTTGATAAATTTGGAGCTCACTGATGAGTCACAAATACGGAACTGGCAATTCTTAAAAAAAGTTTTTCTCGTCATTTCTTCCAATAAATTATCTTACCTCATATGCAACGTGTGATTTAATTGTTTCCTGGGATCTAAAATCGCGTTGGCGAGCTTCAAACGTCACACCGACGTTTTGTCATTATTTTTATTTTTTCGCTTACATTCTCTCGCTCCTTTCTTTTTTTTTAATTTATTGTCTTTCCGTGTCGCCATTGCCGATGATAAAAATAATTTTATGCAATACTGATAAGTATCTTGATACCTCGCCTCAAAGCTGTACAAGCAATTTCAAAAGTTTTTATTTCGTCCATAAATTTATACGAAAACGAGTCTCCATGTTTTTATTAGAAAATTAAAATTTTCGAAATAATTTAAAAATAAAATTTTCATTCAAGTAATCGAAAAATAAAAATTCAGATCAAATTTAATTCAATAACTTTTTTCATTTATATGTCAAACATAAAAAAAGATTGTGGTTGTGAAATAGTTTGAAATAGCAGCGATTTCTCGATATTATAAAAAAAGTGCAACACAACTTCGATTCATTACTGGGACGAATAGTGCACTCGACGGAATTAATTTAATTCGTGGAAACGTTTGCCAGACGCGATGACTCAGTCGTGGAGGGTCTCGATGCAACGAAGGGTCTCCTACGACTTTTTAAAAGTCTTGCACGAGCAGGAAGCAATTTTTTTTTTAAATAGAATTTATGACCCGAAAAAAGTTAAAGAGGGTAGAAGGCTGACACAAAAATTTTTTAAATTCGTCTTTTATGATCTGTGTAGTTTATGAAATTTTATTAGAATTAATTTTAAAGACATGGTCTACAGGTTAAAACCGTATTATCAATCATTATTTTAAACATTTTTTATAATCGTGATAAAAATGTAATTTTTTAAAAATTAAAATATAAAATGAAAAATCTCAAAAAACCATTTTTTTAAATTAAATATTTGAATTAAAAAATTAAAAAAAAAATACAAAAATTAATTAACTGAAGTTCAAAAAATGGCTTCATTATTTCAAAAGTATTTTTTTTCATCAATTACTACAAAATTCATTAAAAATCGATTTTCTCAAAATTTCTGAACTATTATGACGAAAATATCCATTAAATCTTTTAATCTAAATAATAATAAAATGAGACATTTCATGAAAGAAAAATATGTTAGAAGAATTTCTGCATGATAATGAGAATGAAATGAAAGTCCAACTTTTCATCCGGATTCCAGACAAAAATAAAAATGCGCTTTGGGTGACTTTTGATAACATTCGCGTTAGAATTTTACTCTAGAATTCTCTTTGACGCGAAGTCACTCGGTCGCTTTTTCTGTACCCTTTCGTGACGGAAAAAAGGGTGCCTGCAAAAAGGGTTAAAAAGGATACGTATTGCGAAATGTATGAAATGTGTGCGAGTAAAAATAGTGTTCTCCGTCAATGTCTGGTTCCCCGAGGGCGACTCTTTTTCTCATCGAAATCCACACGCGCCGGAATTCTCCCTCTTTCGCTATTTGGTCTCTTCAATTCCGTATCGTCACATTCAAAATAACATTCAAGAAAGCACGCGCGAACGCATTCCATTTATTATTTTTTTTTATTCATACGATTATTATTTTTTTTTTATTAAAAAATTTATTTATTTAAAAATATTTATGCCTTTATAAATTTATAATTTCGATTTCATTTATTTATTTACATATTCGAAAGCAGTCGTGACTATTTATTGTTTTTTTTCTATTTCAAAATATTTTTTACGTTTTTTTTTTATTTTTGATTTTGGTTTTTTCCTTCGCTATTTTAGTTTCTTCTCAATTAGGATCGTTGTATTTGGAAATAGTTGTGAAGAAAGCTCGTGCGAATTTTATTTATCGTTTGTTTCGTGTATTTCGAAAAAAATTTTGTGTAATTTTTTTTATTTTTGTTATTTATGTTCTTGTCGATTTCTTTCGATCTTTGTGCCTTCGTCCTTCGAATAGAATTCTGTATACAACATGGAGAACGGAGTTTCGTCGAAACTGCGACGATAAAAGGGAAACACCAGAATTCATCCCCCTCTGTATTATGGAAAGGAGAACACCCTCGCCACTATAAATCTCAACCCCAATTATCTGTATAGAGGGGAAAACCTCCTTTTGCTACTGCGATTCACGAACAAAGGGACATAAAACTAGCTGTACTATAGTTTCATACAAGAATCAGGAAACTTCAATTTTTTTCATAAATTTTACGAAATGTCCATTCGACATATAAACAAAAAACATTGAACAATCTGATAAATCGAAGAAATTGATTTTTTTAAATGAACTCTAGGGTATAATTATAGGAATATAATTATACCTTATTAATATAATTTTTGCTAGAAATGTTCAGAATACAATTTTTGCTAAAAATGTTCAGAATATAATTTTAATTTTTTAAACGCCTTGGATCAAAATTTTTGTCATTTTTCTCATGAAGGGTCATTTCTAGTGATATTTAATTTTTTTTCTGTCGGAGACAGTATCGATAAATTAACAAATCGATGGTACAAAGTTTACATGCGTTTTCGTCATGCGTCGATAAATTTTTTTTTAGGACCCTATGTGTGAACGTATTAGCATGAAAATAGAGAAATACGCGTCGATGACTTTAATGACACTCGGTTACGTTCATTACGTCAGCTATGCAGCTCCGGTGCACTTTATTCGTGAGAGAGAATGAACGAGAGGGAGACAAACTGGCGGCTGTGATAAAAAAACAGAATTATGATGATAAACGTCTTTTTTCAGTCGTGCAAAAAAAGATTCAAGAAAAACGTCGCCGAGAAAATTCTAGAAACAATTTTTTTTTAACTGTTATAGTCGAGATTTATTAATTAATTTTATCGAAAGTTTTAACCCAAAAACTGACAATGGAAATATTGAATTTATAGCATGAAAATCTGCTAGCTGAAAAAAATTATCATGCTAAAAAAAATCTATTTTTAAAATATATATGATTTTACTCAAATTGTAATTTTTGTTAAAAAAATTAATGAAATTTAATTTTTCAGATCGCACTAAAATCAGATTTTAAAGAAAAATTATTACTCACAACTTTATTTTCGAAAAATTGATTTTACCTAATCATCGACATAAAAAAATAGTTTTTCAAAATTCATCATTATTTTAACATCAAAATTTATGTTTTTCGTAAAAAAATTTTTTTCGGCATTTTGTTAAAATTACATTTTTGGCGAAAAAGGCTTTAGTTTCCGGGCTCGAGAAGATTGAGCTTGAAATTAAAATAACTCGTATTTTCGGAAATATTAATAGAGGAAAGGTGTATTTTTATAATCGGATGAGTCGCAGCGGTCCACTGATCCGTTTGAGCAAATGAATCCCCACCGGTGATCCTCACATGCAATATTCCGGTACATCACGGCTACGATCTTTTTGCGCAGTCATTTTTCCAACATCGTCTAGACTGGATCGTTCTCACTTCCGTCTTTGAAATCACACACGATTGTTCGTTCGTCGAGAAAAATAAATAAAACACACGCTCGACGTCGATTCAAGAAATTGACGAAACGAAAATATTGACTCGAGGGGATTAAAAATTTTTTTTAAATAGTAAATAATATTGACAATTCATAAAAATGTTGCTCGACGAAGAACTCTATCCTCCTCGTCACAAAACTACGATTCGCTATCGGTACGTAATTACGTTGACAGGCACAACTTGCGTCACTTTATTGTCGCCGGAATTTAAATCGCTTTTTATTCTCTCATCACAATTTTGTCGTTTCAAAGTCATTTTTTTTGTACACGAGCTAAAAAAACGGTCCATCAGAATTTTTTTTCTTTCGTTTAGGAAACCAAATCTGAATGAAAATATGATTTAGAGATATTCAGACTCGATTTAGAAGTTTTCGTTATAGAATTATTTTAATTTTTGTAAGATTTAATTTAATGTTAAATTAAGATTATTATTTTTATTTGGAAATACATTGACGAAGAATGATTCACAAGCTCACATTTATCATTTATTTTATATTCACACATTTTGATAAAAGTTTCCGAGTCAATATCGAATTTAGAGCAAACTTTTAACATAAGTCCTGAAGATGATTTTCTGATGGCAGGAAATTGGGTCTGGATGTTGTATATTGAGTTCCGGTAGACCGAACTCCGAGACTGTAACACATCCAAGCGACGTGACCCTCGAAACTTTACCAGTTCCAAGAACTTTTAAAATAAAAATTCGATTATTAGGGTCAACATTTTTTTTAATAGAATATGTACGTAATATATTTCGACGATTTTTATATAAGAATAACGTTTTAGTAACATTTTTAAATATAAATTAAAATATTTTATTTTGACAAAGTATATAATTTTGATATGCCCTCTAATTATTGATAATTTACAATATATCAATTGATAAAAATTTAATTTTTTTGTAATTTCTATCATTGCATAAAAATTTAAACCTTCAAACAGTATGTACAATTTATGCGTGAAAAATTAAAAAATTTAAAAAAATCGAAATTAAAACAATAATAATAAAAATATTTTTAATATCTTTATCTCTAATCTGTGGTTTGAAAAAAATGTTGGATTTGAAGATTAGTTTAAAACGACTTAAATATAGGTACGGAAGATGTCCTACGGGCTCGTGACCATAAACTGGAGCGTTTCGTGTTCGCGAAGAAATTGTCGAGATCTTCTCTCCCTTTCGCCCCCATTGCCCGTCTCGTTCCCTTATTTTTTCTTCTTCAATAAGCTCAGCTCGCGTGTTGCACGTGATACATAAATCGAGAAGCAAAGCGAGAGAGAGAGAGAGAGAGAGAGTGGAGGAAAACGATCGAAGGATTAGAGAGGAAACGAGTTTTCTCTCTTCTTCGCTCTCGTTTCTCTCGTGCAAGAACTTGCACGCATAACTCCATCACTCATCCACTTCCGTAAACCTTTTTCTCGATCCCTCGAGGCTTTTTATACACCCACGTGCAACGCCATAAAATAAAAACTATGAACTCGTACAGACGATGCCTACGCGATTTTCTTTCTCCTCTTTGAAATAACTTGGACAAGAATCGAGTCTGAGTTTCGAGTTCCTCGGTTAAAGGTTTTTTAACGACTGCACCAAATTTCAATCAGTTTCGCGTGTTTGACGAAATATTTTTGAATTCCTTGATTGTTGAACTAAATTGAAGACTTTTTACATGTCGAATTTTTCGTTTGAAAAAATTTATAATCAATCTCAAATTTTTTTCTTTTTATTGAAAAATTCTTTTTAAAATCTTGTACAAAATTTGAGTCGATTTTGGGTCTTTTCATTACAATAAAATTTTTAATTGTTTGATTGGTAAATTGAAATTTATTCCACGTAAAAATATTCCATGTAAAAAGTGTATAAGAAATTTTAGGCGATTTCGAGTTCTTCGGTTAAAGGTTTTTTTTTAACGACTGCACCAAATTTCAATCAGTTTCGCGTGTTTGACGAAATATTTTTGAATTCGTTTATTGTTGAACTAAATTGAAGACTTTTTACATGTCGAATTTTTCGTTTGAAAAAATTTATAAACAATCTCAAATTTTATTTTCCTTATTGAAGAATTCATTTTAAAATCTTGTACAAAATTTGAGTCGATTTTGGGTCTTTTCATTGCAATACAATTTTTAATTGTTTAATTGGTAAATTGAAATTTATTCCACGTAAAAATATTCCATGTAAAAAGTGTATAAGACATTTTAGGCGATTTCGAGTTCTTCGGTTAAAGGTTTTTTTTAACGACTGCACCAAATTTCAATCAGTTTCGCGTGTTTAACAAAATATTTTTGAATTCGTTGATTGTTGAACTAAATTGAAGACTTTTTACATGTCGAATTTTTCGTTTGAAAAAATTTATAAAAAATCTCAAATTTTATTTTCCTTATTGAAGAATTCTTTTTTTTTAAAAAGATTTATCTTGCTCAAAATTTTAGTTCATTTTGTGTCTTTTCATTGCAATAAAATTTTTAATTGTTCAATTGGTAAATTGAAATTCATTCCACGTAAAAAAATTCCATGTAAAAAGTGTATAAGAAAAATTTTAGGCGATTCATTCGACAAGTAGTCAGGGCTGAATCTGATCAGACACGTCAATTTCGCTGCGACGATTCATGAATATTCAAGTTGTTAAAAAAAATGTCGACAATACGGAAAATATGATTCCCGGAGACTGCGCTCCTGGGTGAAACGAACGGACTTGTAATGTGACGAGAAGAGCCTTGAGAGAGAACTCGACGCATTTCATAATGAAACGCGTAAGCATCCGAATCGAGACGTGTTTACAAAACGGCTCTCTCGACGACTTATTTTTCCAAGATACTCTTCGTCTTATTTGGAGATCGCACACTTATGAGATTCACACGCAAGTTGTCGAATTAATTCCAATGTTGCTGCGCATTTTTACATTTTTTTTTTTTTCGTTATTACTTTCATGAGGATTTTTTAAAAATTTTTTATTGTACAAATAACTTGCCTCGTAAATTTAAATACATCAAAGAAAAAAATATTTTTATTCTGACAGTGTCAAAATTATTTTTTTGTGTATGATTTTTAAAGTGAGTAAATTAAACTTCAAAGGGTTTTTATCTCTGTGTGGGAGAATTTGAAAGGAAATTGTAATTTACCCTGCGAAACATTTTTATTTCTTCCTGAATTAAATTATTTTGACAAGTGTCTTTTCTAAAATTTGTGCTCTCATATTATTCAGTCTCTTTTCTTATTCTACTCGGATATTTTTTTTTTTGCAAATAAAAATTTATTCGATTAATTTTTGTGATCTACTTACAAGAGACTTGTTAATCGTTGTATAAAGAGAACTTTACCTTGCAAACTTAAATACATTGAAAAGGAATTTTTTTTCCTTTCAAATGTATAATCTTTGGAGTGAGTGAATTAATTTTCATATTACTTATCCACGTGCGGGAAAAAAAATTGCAAAAATGATTGCAATTTACTCGGCAATTTCTTGTTTATTTCTTCCTCGATTAAATTATATCGACGCGTGCCTTTCCTTAGATTTTCTCTCGTCCCGTCTCTTTTCATTTTACGGAGAAGAAGTCAGAGATAAGATATAATTTGTAAGAGGTAGCATAAAGTGGGCGGCTTGAGGGAAAAGAATGGGAATGAAAGAGAAGCTCCGAGCTCGTCGAGGCGTAAAAAGCGGAGGCTATATAAAAAAAAGCATCGCTTCACCACGGTGGTAAAAGCGCCAGCAGGAAGCTGACGAGTCTATACTTCCGGTGCAGGTGAGCGGCCCAGCTCCCCGAGAAATCGCCAGGATAACCGTTCACCTCATTAATTTTAAAGGGTCGAGACAGACGTGACGAGAATTCCAATATTTTTTTCTAATTCCAATTCCGATTTTTTATTTTTATATTCACGAAGATTTCCAAAATTTAATTTTGCATAAAGTTTATAAAAAAAATTGTATGCATGATAGTTAAAATTGAACTGCATAAAATAAAACTATAATTTAACCAGTTTTTCGAAATTTTGTGTATAAAAAAATTCGAAATTATTCAGTCTAAAGACAAATCAATTTAAATTTCAATGAAATCAAGCAGTGCATGAATGTTGAAGGGTCGAGATTGTCGATGATGTCAATAATTTTCGTAACTAGGGATAATTTCCGCGCGCTGTCGCGCGCGCTAATTTCTCTGCTTTCCGATGACTTAGAATGAAAACCATTAAATAAAGAGTATAACATATCTGGAATTTTTGGGAGTTCGTCCAAGCGAACTTTCC
>JAPYYX010001043.1:0-34679 GCA_030522605.1 Cremastinae sp. B BG-2022a | reverse complement strand
TAAAAGACTATTTGATATTAAATTTTATCAAAATTTGAAATATTGTAAATTTTCACCAAATTTTTGGGGTACCCCATTTTGCCCCCGTACCCCATTTTGTCCTCCCCTCCCCTATATTTTAAAAAAAATGAAAAAATTAAAAAAAAAATTTCTCTGAGATTTCATCATCCACGGATTTTTTCACTATCATTTTCTACCCGTTTGTGAAAGAGAAAAATATAAGTGTGTAAAAATGTGCATTACAAAGTCCATAAATTCTTTTTGAAATTTTCATCGTTTCGGTGTCAAATTGTAATTTTCGTAGCATGTTCCTCTGCTGTGTTTCTTTTCTTGTTTCTACTCGTCTCTAGAAACATCGTCCTTGGCCCTCAGAGAGATCTTTGCTATTCCTTTTCGCACACATTTGTCAAAGATAGTAAAAATGTATATAAAAATAAACGTGAGTGGATTTGTATTCCGCTCTCGACTGTTTTGCGCCACTGGAGAATTATATACAAACAATGTGGTGAGTTTGAGAGTGCGAGGGAGACGAAAACTGGGACACGAGAAGAGCACTTTCCCTCTTCCTTCCTCCTCCTTCCTCCCCTTGAGCCATCCCCGTTGCAAGGTGCTACGTGTTCGGCGAGATTGAGTTCGCGACGTGACGCTTTCCCAGGTGTTAAATTAGAACAGAATTTCAAGCTCACGCGCATCTTATGCTCTCTCAAAATCCCTCGACGTCTTCTTCATCGTCCTCGGTGCGATACGCGCGAAACTTTTGCTTCTCATTTTCGAAGATTTTTTTTTATGATTTACACACTCAATTTTCGGTACCGGGACTGTATTTTCATTTTACATACGCATAATGTTGCTAAAATAAAATTGCAATAAAATTTCGTAAAAAATGATTTAATAATTTTAATTTCAATTTTTTGAACCTTCGTCAAAATTCGTTAACATAACATTCTCAATTAATTCACTAGAATTTATTTTTAAAGCTCGTTCATTGAATATTCGAATATTTTCGTCTGAAAGATGAAGTTAAACAAAAATGAGATTTTAAATATCGATCGAAATCCGAAATGTCTGAAAGAGTCACTGAACTTTTCACGAGATACGAAAAAAAAAATAGAGATCGAGACTCCAGACAAAATTTAATTATTTTGTCTCGGCGTCTAGCCGAATGAAAATGAGATGAAGACGGAAAAAATAGAAAAGTAATATTTATTTTATAATTTTGGTATCGAAACATGAAAAAATGTCACGAACGCTTCAGAGGAACGCTCTTAATGAGACAAACGAAATTTCGCGAGTCGCGCTCATATACGTATACGAGTAATTCACATATGGGAATTAATCGATAACAGGGACAAATGCATTGACATCGAAATTGGAATTTCTATACGCGTATCCTGGTCGATTTGACTCCTCTGGAATTCCATTTCATCCAATTTGTCTATTTACCGGATTGAAATCAGAATTTACCGGTAACCGGGTCCCATTTAAGGGTCTCTGTATATAGTTTCGAGAGCGTGTAATGCACGTAAAACGATTCGTCGAAACTCCGATCCCATATATCTCGCGTTTCTCATCTCCGAGGCGCGCACGTCACGGGAAACTTATTCCACTTCTCATTTTCAACGTTTATCTTCATGATGCTTCTCTCGATCCTCCTCTCATTTACCCTCCCCCGCGTCCCTTTCTCCTCCTGATCTCGAATTTTCAACATTTTCCAGCTTTATTTTCCTTTTTGCCAGTGTCACCGTATCGCTCTCTTCGCTCTCCCCCCGCTCTCGTCTTCGTAGCCTCTGATCACACGTCGCTTCAATCCGTCGTATTTCCTTTTCTCGAAAATTGCATATCGAAGCGAGAGCAAAATTCAACGGAGATTGCGATTTGATGAGTCCTCGACAAGGTTTGCTCTCGTCTCTTATGCATTCTCTCTTTGCGTCTCTTTCTATTTATCTCTCTCTCTTTCTCCCTGACTCTCTGTCGTCTCTCTCTCGATTCTCTTTCATGTGCAGCTTTGAACTTCTGTATTTTGCACGGGGAAACGGAGATAGGTGCACCCGTATGCAATCATCCACCCGAGCCTCTGACTCATTTTAATTTGAAACACGAACGAGTTCCGATAATATCGATAATTCGGAATTAGAAGATTTTTTTTTAACCTCAGAGGAAGCTTTGACGGAATTTTTTCGAAATGACGTTTTCTGCTCTTCGGATATGATAAGTGAAACAAGTAACATAATAACGACTAAAATCTTACAGACATTTACCATGAGGTAAAGGACATCTTCATTTTAAAAAATTCTTAATTACTGCTTTTTGAAATTTTCCGAAACGACGATTCCACCTTGAGATAAGAAATTTTTGTCCGGACAAAAGAGTCAAATGAGTTTTAAATGACGATTCATGCTGATAAAATGTGAACTAATTGTCGAATTAGGAACAAATTTTCCAAGTGTCTGAAGATAATTATTCATCTGCCAACGAAACGTCAGAATCCGAAGGACAAAATATTTTCCACAAAAAAAAATAAACGATTCACTGAATTTGTTTCCGTCCAAAAATATTCAGAATTAACATTTTCATAGAGTGAAAGATTTGAAAAAGTTAAGACATTTTTTTTATTTACTTCGTACTCCAGAAGCTTCCGTGTAAAAAAATAAAAAGGAAAAACGAGATTTCCCGATAACGACATGTTTGGTGTTTTTTTGTTCTTGTTCAAGTCGCTTGAAATCTTCATATTCATCACTTGAGGGGAATTAGGTTTAAGTCTTGACATTCTTCCCATGAAGGAATTCCGGTGATCCACTTGGCAGCTTTCTCAAACGAATTTTTGTACGTTTCCTTTTTTATTTCCCCCCCCCCTCCTCGTAATTTTTTTCTCTGGATTTCGTTTCTTTCTTCTAATGTTCGGCGCGTTATCCATCATTGTATTTCCTCATGCCTCGTCGCTGTCCTATTATATGATTGATGTTAAATTTCGTTGCCTCGTGGCTCTTGTTTACCATAATCTACCGCATTCTCTCTGCGCTGCGCTCGAAAAACTTTTTCACGCGCGATAAGATTACTTTTTTTCATTCTCCGTCTCCCATTCGCTGCTCACTTTTTCCGCTTTCTCTTTTACAGAAAAACTTTTTTTTTCCTTGATGGATTTTGCTGAATCCAGGATTATTTGCTAAAAACTTTTTCACCTTCGGCAAAAACGTTGGGCGAAGATTTTTTCCCCCCATCCAGCTCTGTTTTATACTTCCACTTTTCCCACGTCTACTTTTATCCTCAAACTGAATATTATTTTACGTCCTCGATCATTTTATCCTCAACTTTGCTTTTCTTCGAGATTCGATTATTATTTCACAAACACATTTTTCAAAACCTCGAAGGATTTGCAAAAATGTTCTCTCGAAAGAAAATAAAATTAGCTCGAATCTAAATAAATCATCCAAAAAAAAGAATATAATTTAAAATAAAATACTCAAAATATAATCTAAAATGTTATCGTCGCATAATTTTCTTTATCCGAGTTTTTCCGGTGACCTGATTTACCGAAAACAAACATCTCGCCTTTTTCACGAGATCGAACTCTACAGAAAATTGTACCGAACGTTGAAAGAAAGAAAAAAAAAGTAAAAAGAGGAAAAATCAAGTTTAAACGTCGCTGCGCGAGCTCGGGCCAGGAAATTGCCGAGTCACGCGAAACATTTTTGATTTTCTTATCAGTCAACGAGAGCAGAGGCGAGAGCGAGAGAGAGGAGAGACGCAAAACGGGTGGGGTATAAGAAAAGGACGAAGTAGGGGAAGAATGATAAGCATCGCATGCTAAAACGCGTCATGTCCCGTCGTGACGTGAAGAGCAAGGGAGAGATGGCTAATGGAGAATGCGAGGAGCGAGAATAAGAAGCCCCGAGTTCGCACCATTTTACAGGTGAGAACGGCATCAAAATCGTTGAGCCGGGAAGACTCACGCAATTCTCGGTCTTTCTCTCTCGGAGGCTCGCTCGGAGCGGAGAACGGCCAAATGGGATGGAAGACAGTGAGGAATTACAGTGCAAAGGAGCGACACGCACGCGGAGAGCGCGCACACACCTCGCCATTATTGTGCCCTCGAAGGAGTAGAGAGAAAAAGAAGAAGAGAGAGAGAAAATAAAAGAAGAGAAAGAGAGACATGCATGCTCATCCATATCACATGCGGATTCTCTGTGAAAAAGAACAAAAAGAAAATGGATCGCGTCTCGAAAAATTTAAATAAGGATTGCGAAATGTATTCCCAGGATAAATATTCCTGGGAAAAATATTCACGAAGAAAAATAAAATGTTCGTCATACGCGCGCGAGCTTTCTTCACGGGGTTATAATTTTTCAGAACGCTTCGAAACTTTGTCACTTTTTCAAGCCTTGAGATCGTATCGGCGTATTCCGAGAGGCTCGTTTGTAAAAAAAACGCTCGGTCGCTCTTCGGATTTCCATAAGAATTTGATTGTGGCGAAAAGTACGAGAGGGAGAGAGAGAGAGAGACAAAAAGGGACGAAGCGTAACGCGTGAAAATATTTTCACAGAGAAAATCGGATCGGAAAAAGGGCGGTGAAAGCGGAGGAGAAAAAGAATCGCTCGATTTTTCTTTTTATTTCCTCCGATGTGCATCGATCCGTTGAGGTGCATCAGACACTGGACTACGATTTTTTGTTCTCCGAGAGTCAACTGTATGCAGATCTTGAGAGTGTAAAGTACGGAAAGAGAAGCGAAGAGGAGACCGATAGAAAAGTATAGATTGGTTATATCTGCACGAAACTTTCTCTGTCTCTCATTCGTATTTTCTTCCTCTTTTTATTTTTCTCTATCCTTCTCTTGCTCGTTCTCTTGTTTCGCTTCTCTCTTACACTTTTAGCGCGAGGAGGATATCGATTCGATACCGAGGTCCAATATATTCTCATAAAAAGACTTCCGTCTGGATATTGTCACGGGCACACCAGTTTCCCATTTAGTCTCCAGCTCGGAGGACCGCCGAAAACGTATACGCGAATCGGGAGATTCGTTTGCCATGTATATATAATTCGTACGTACAGACAGACGATGGAAATTTCGACGTGCGTTGAGGCAGAAGAGCGAAAAGGACGGGGATACAAAACGACAGAGATAGCGACAAATACAGTCGTAGAATGAGGAAGAAAGAGAGAAATAGAAAATGTAAGTAAGAGCTGTAACGTGTCGACCCTCGTAAGGGCGTTACCGAAACCCGGAACATAAAATCAGTGCCACCGTCGCTACCAAATACTGCAAAAGTCTCGTTCGCTCCTCCGCTAGGAAGTACATACACTTTTCCGCGTGCAGGGGATTACAGGCGTGTACAGTCTGTTGCATAAGTGAACGCTGGTATTAATGAAAAGAAACGTATTCGCAAAGAAATTCCGCGTCGAAAAGTCTTTGGGCGTTTCCCGATCCGACCTAGCGTTCAGGAGTTAGCGAGGAATCGAGTTCAACCAATAGTAGCGCGCCACGTCTTAATCACGGCGGCGTCACGTGACTCGCGCGCTTTCAATTGGCTCAATTTTGATTCTCGATTACTCGGGACTGGTTCGTCGGAACGAAAAAGTTGAGGAGACGTTTCTACTCGGAATTTTATCGGGAATCTCTTCATTTGGGTTTTAACATCGAGACGTTGAACGCATAACATCAGACTCTCAACATTGAACACTCTGTACAACCTCGATGTATAAATACGTATGTCGGTTAACAGGCTCGTATACATATATGTATTCGTCTGCTTATGTATACATGTGTGGGTAGAATCTATATATACACGTGCAGCCTGTAGATTCTTCGAATTAGTTCGCTCTTGGCAAAACGAGCGAGAAAATCCCAAGCTCCCGAACCCAGAGACCTTTTATCTGATTTCGTTTCTCGTTTCGAAGATTCTGTACCACCGTCAGACATCCTCCTCCATTCTTGTCTCTTCTCTCTCGCTACCATTCTCCCGTCTATCTTTTGTTAAACATCTCAATCAATTTTCCGCGGTTTTTTCTCATTTTTTGTACCGAGAACATTTTTTTTGCTCATCTATGGAAAAATTCGAGTTTCATTGTTCAATTCGACATTTTGTATATGTATGAATTTGTAATTTTTTCTGCACCATTTCGAACAGACAAAATGCACAATATAAAATTTTGAAGATATTTATTTTTTGTATGTAATGTTATATTCTGTACGTAGTAGTTAAACGAAGATCCTGACTTTCTGGAAACTTGGGAGACATTTCGGGACACAGGACGATATATCTGGATGTGCATGCAATTTATTTGCCCTCGATTGAAATTTTAAAGGAACTAACAAGCCGTATACAGCGTTTCGTGTATATACGTTCGCTTTTACTGCACAACTCTCTCGAGCTTGTTTATTTTCGCCACAGGCAATTCTGCAACGAAAGTTTCAAAAATTTCTCAAGATCTCCTTAGAATATATCTAGAAAAGCGAACTAAAAATCTCGACGTTTCAAAGCGTTTTGTGTTACATTTTTTACGATCGAAACTTTTTTCCCTCAGTTTCAGGTCAATGGGGAAAAAATTGACGTTCCGGAAAAGAGAAATGGAGTGAAAAAGGTAGTTCGACGTGAAACGTCTCGTATGCAGATAGATCTGCGAATTTCTGTATCATAAATGCTGATACGAAACGAGCAAACTGCGAGGTAGTGACGTTCAACCGCCCATGCATTTCGAATTTTACGAGGACAGTTCCAGCCTCTCCTTTGAGCCCTGGCAAAAATGCGGTTGGTTATCGAAAATGAACGTTTGGCCAAAGTGCCAGGAATTCTCTGTTTATTTCCGCAACTTTCGTACGTACAATCGTCCATGAAAGTGTACAAATAAATCATTTCTTTCAAATGCCATCGTTCAAAAACCTTTCGAGCGATGAATATTTCAAACGAGCATACTCGTTAAGTTCAATCAGTTTTTCGCATTCAATCGTCTCCATTAATAACGAAATCGAAAACTCATCAAATATTCAAATCATTGCGAAATAAAACGATGAATTTACAACGTCAGTTGGGACCAGTTTTCGTAAATTCTCATTTAAATTAAAAACGGCAAATATCGGATCATTAAATAGGAAGTAAAAAAACGCGAAATAAAGAAAACCGTTTAAGGATCATCAAATGAAACGAGTTATTAAAAAACCAATAAAACCTTGATTTTCCGCAAAAGATAAAAAGTCACCATAAAACGCATTAATTACTTTTCAATTACAATTACATTATAATTACCCACGCTCGGTAATTTTTTGCGAGTTGATGCAAAAAAGATCTCGCTGGACTTTAATAGATATAAGAATGTATATTTATACAGGCTCTGTTGAAATCCGCCGTGTGTAAACTGTAAAGTGCGAAGTGTTCGCAAGAAAGGTAGATTGCGAGAGACGGTAATCGCGGACCTAAGCTAAACTAACCAAGTACCGTCTTCTTTTCTCTCTGGCCCCTTTCTCTTTCTCTTGGAACGTTGACAGCATCCCTTTGCTCCTTTTCTTCATCCTTTCGGCGAGAAGCAGTCGCGCCCGTGGATTTCGCTCTTTTATCATTCTCGCGGATACGCTCCGACACAGAATTTTCCTCTCTCTCTCTCTTTCTCTTTCTCTCTCTATCTATCTCTCTCTACTTCTCGTTGCTTTTAGCTTTTATCCACGAAAAACCTCGCGGTCCTGTCTCCTCTCGCCGCCATCCGGTTTTTCCATTGTCTCCCTCGTCGTCTCTCTCAACCCGGGATTTTTTTCACTCCTCCTCGCACTTCGCCCTCTCTCTCTTCAAAATTACTTATCCCTCGAGCTTTTTCTCGCTCGAGAATCTGCAGGGATACGTCTCCTGACTCGTCACTTGAAAAAATCTCCAACGGCGAGCTCGTCGATAATACAATACGAGAATGCCGATTGATACGAATCTACGAGAGCAAAAAGAAAAACGCGACGAATATCTGCGTGCGGGCTTTCGGAACAAGCTCACAGCCAGACTTGTGCTTTTACCCGGGCATACACCGAGGATGTCGATTCCGCTCGTTTGATGTACGCAAACTGGGTCGTAAAAAATGAAGAAAAAAGAAATGGGAAAAAAAAGAAAATCGCGAGAGAGAAAGAGAGGTACGCAAGCACAAAGAGAATATAAGAATGTACGAGTAATGGAAGCTCTCATGAGAACGACAGCTGCCCACAAATTTTATACACATGCACACTCTCTGGTGAAAATACACTTGCACCGAGACCCTGATAAGTAGTAAAAAGACAGAGACTCCGAGAACGAGGTTGGTAGAAAAAAAAGAGAATAAGAGAGAGAGAGAGAGCGAGATAAGCAAAGAGAATGCTCTCTAACCCAAAGAGCTCAGTATCATATCTGATGGGTAAATCTGCGAGCAGAGATGGACAAGTATATTTCGTCTTTCTATCCTCGTGTGCTTTTCCATATATGTACATGTGTATTTTATGTATATGCATATGTATAATATATGTAGATGTGTATGTGTATGTACAAATGTATGTGCAGTGACATCTGGCCAGGTCTCGCGATCTGCTCGAGAGATTCCGCGAGGGGAGATCCTCCAGAGAATATCGCAAAAGTAACCGAGTTGTGCCCCATAGACAGAGAGAAAAAGCGAGCGGTTCGAGGATGCTTAATCTACGGAAAATTTATATACGAGGAATATGCTCAATCCACTCTGATAATTCATTCGATGAAAATCACAACGGGATTTGATTCGGATCGGATGAAACGAGAGATCCCATTCATATTTTTGATTTCATAATGCACCTGCTGGAATCTCTCGACTGAGCTTGAAACTCGATCAGCGACGCTCTAGTTTCAAACGCGTTTTTTCCGAACAGTTGATTGTTCTTTTAATTTATCTTTCATAATACAATTATTTTTGTGTAATTATGATTTTTCATATTATATAACGCGTCAAGTTCCAAGAATTATAATTTTATGAATGTGATAAACGATAATTATGATTGGAAAACTCAATTAATTATAATTGATTAATTATTCTTTCAATTTATCATTGATAAAATAATTTTTTCATTTATTTTATATTTTTATATTATTATGTAGTTTCAAGTTCTAATAATTAAAATGTAAGCTCGATTAATGACATTCGAGTCTCAGACAAATTTGTCTTCGGAAACCAAAATTCCAAAAATGTAATTTGTAACTTTATTTGTGTGAAAAACGTTTTGTGTCTCGGACACATGAAAGCGACAACCTTCAGGATTAGAAGATGGCGCGATTGCGAATTGGCACAAAAAACCTGCAAATCCGCGAACGAAAAATATCTTTGAGAAAAATACAAAGATACGAATCTCACTGGTGCATTCGAGAGGCGAGGCAGCTGAAAGTTGTATTAGTATTTATCCCTGTGAAAAGAAATATTCAGCGGGAAGCATCTGTAAGATCAGAATTTTCGCTCCGAGCTCCTGTCAATGTTCACATCAGCTGCGTGTACTTTCATAAGCGAAGTCTTTGCATCAACAGGACTGGTGAACAAAATATGGATAGAAAATATATGTATACATTATATATACGTATATACATTTATGTATCTCAACGAATCTATGTGCTTGCGCGGACGTAGAATTCCTTGGGATAATCTTGATGGATCGTACACGAAATATCTCGTCTCGTGATCTAAGAGATCTCTCAATTCTTGTCATACGTTAAAACCACCAAGATCTCTGAACTACTTTCCTTTGAGTACTTGGGAAAAAATTTCACGTGGACAGCACTTTTTGACAGCTCTCGCGGGCTCGGGAATATTTTAGAAACAATTCTCCCTTTTTTTTTATTCTAATTCATTTCACTTGTCAAATTTATTTTAATCGATTGGAAAAATCAAGGAACGAGATAGGGAACAGGTTATTCATATAAATTTTTATAATTAAACATTTTTTTCCGAATTTAATTAAAATGGATTTGAAATCGGATTTTTTATATTCTTAATTTATTTTATTATTAATTAAAAATATTAGAAACAATTCTCCCTTTTTTTTATTCTAATTCATTTCACTTGTCAAATTTATTTTAATCGATTGAATAAATCAACGAAGGAGATACGGAACAGGTTATTCATATAAATTTTTATAATTAAACATTTTTTCCGAATTTAATTAAAATGGATTTGAAATCGGATTTTTTATATTCTTAATTTATTTTATTATTAATTAAAAATTTTAGAAACAATTCTTCGTTTTTTTATTCTAATTCATTTCACTTGTCAAATTTATTTTAATCGATTGAAAAAATCAACGAACGAGATAGGGAACAGGTTATTCATATAAATTTTTATAATTAAACATTTTTTTCCGAATTTAATTAAAATGCATTTGAAATCGGATTTTTTATATTCTTAATTTATTTTATTATTAATTAAAAATACTTTTTATTTTATTGTGCAAGACGAGAGAAGATTTGTACGATTTCTCGAAAAAAAAAAATTTTTTTGGGTATTAATTTTGAAATTTTTTGGACTTTCTTTTTATCTGATGAACTATTGTGAATTATTGCAGGGAATATCTGGCGGGTGAACTTTTCCTCGTACATGCGCGTTCGTATTCTCCCGTTCACTTTCAAATAAATCATTTGTCACGCATATTTTTTAGTATATGGTTTTTGCTTTCGCGCTTCGATCGACCATCGAATATTTTCGGGTATCGAATAATTTTCTCCGGCCCCGGAAAATTCGGTGGACTGTCCAGGTCAATCCGATATTTTCCCTGCATCGCACGCGTCCTATTTGTTTCTCGCTTTAATGCCAAATGATGAGAAAAAGGGAAGTAAAAATCAGGGAAAAATTTCCTCTTCGGCGTATGGACAGAAAATGTCGAAATTTCAAACGAATATCCAATTTTAAATTCTAAAATACGAAATATTCATTCATAATTCACGAATATGAATGAGAAATATCTATACTAAATTTTTAAAACCAATCTATTAAACGTAGTTTAAGATTAGTGGTAAGAAGTAATTTAAGAATTGGATTGTAATGGTGAATTGTGAGGGGAAGGGAACCCCAAAAAATCCTGTCAAAAGGAATAAAGTACATACAACCAATATATTATTCATTAACTAATTAGATATTGGCAATCTCTTTGCTAGACTATAATTTATAAATTGAAAAATTCATTTATTTTTCATTTTTTCCATAACGTTCTAACTCGTACTTATAAAATATTGAAAATCAAATATTGAATTTGATATTTACGTTCTAAATAATTTTATGACGTCAATAGTCACTCATACAATGAACTGCGACATCTGTGAAAATATTTGAATAAGTTTTTTTAACTTGGTCACAAAACGATTTCATACACTTTTTTACAGCTCAACCCACTTATTACCGTATCTTTTTACTCCTGTAAAAAAAGTATTTTTGATAGATATAAAGAAAATACCGTAAAGATATTTGGAAGCGTCGCGGTGTGCATGAAAAGTCGGAGGCCGAAGGGGCTCGTCATAAAAGCTCAGGAAATGGAAATAGCCCCGGTCGTTCTCGCGCTCTTTCTGTGCTTCTATAGGAGAGAGCGTACACCCCCGCAGAGGGTCTATAACGCTATAAACGTTTGAAATGAGAGAGACAGAAAGAAAAAGAAGAGCGAGAATGAGAGAGGAGCAAAAGAGAAGAGAAAAGGAGAGCAAAAGACAAAAGGAGAATAAGAGAGACAGGAGAGAAAGAGAAAAAGAAAAAGAGAGAGAGAGAGAGAGAAAAGTGACTCGGACCAGTGCGGTTCGCGTGACGGCTATTCGGGATGGCGTGTGAGGAACGACTGGAAGTCTGTGCTCGTATGGTCTCTCGGTGCTTGCCGCTGCGCGCGGATAGTCGACGCCGCGGTTTCTCTCTTCTTTGAGGCAAACTCCACGGTATACCCGCACACACGCGAGCCACAGTGCCTCGATCCCGAGAGCGCACACGCTCCCTCGTCGCATTTTATATAGAAAAGATAACTATGTAATATGTATTAGAGTGTGCCAAAAAAAAAGTTTGATACGCTCCTTTTTTGCTGCCATGTCGAGCTATCACGTTGAACTTTAGTTTTTGACCTAAAACGAACGTTCACGACAGCCCGGCCAGAAAGCTCGAATTTAAAAATAAGATTAAAGGAACAACAGAGCATGAATGATCGCCCGTAATGACTCTCTACACCTAATTGTACTCACCGGCGAAAATTCACGAAAGTTTCTACGAATTTCCATTTCGAACAAATTCTGTATCGTGCATGGAATTTCGTTTCATCAGTTCGCGAACGGAAATTTAATATTCGATCACAATTTTGCGTTTAGTACAAATTGCTATTGTGTGATTCGCACCAAATGAATTTGATGAGAAAAAAATGAAAGAAAATCTCTGATTGCAGTTGTTTTTTATTTCATATTTTTATTCTGCATTTAATTAATATAGGTTTTAAATTTTTCACGTGAAGTTTAGTAATGTTCGATCAAAACGATTTTCCTTCATTTGAATTTTCTGTGAATAGCAAACAAATGAGAGGATATTAAAAAACGGAACCGAGAGCTCTCGTATTTTCAACAACGATCCAAACTTTCGAGAAAAAACGCAATAAATTGATATATAAAGTAAACGAAATATTTTTTTCAAATATTTTCTCTATAAATATAAAAATTTTAATCGTTTTGTTTAAATTTTTCATGGAAATTTTCATAAACTTCATGTAAAACGAGGTCGCTTTGAATACACTACTGTGTATATATTTTTTTAACAAATGTGAGCACACGAAAAAACGGATAAAGAGCTCTTGTATTTTCAGTAGCATCACAAAAAAGTATTCCGAAAAATTGTACAGACTTTTTATTTAAAACCTTCCCTCTGAGTAAAATTAATCTGATGGTTATGAAATTTTCATTACAAATTCCCATTTAATTCATGAAGGATTTTTCTTTGAATACAAAGGAAACCGAGAATTATACGAAAATTCGATAAAATTCGCTCTCATTTTTAACAACAACAGAAAATATCCCAAAAAATCGTACAAATCTTCGCATAAAATGTAATCCTTGCTTCAAAATTTTTACGAATTTTACTAAAAATCCTCTCAACGCAATTTCTCGTTCATCACACCATACACAAAATAATCCAAAGAAAAATCGTATCAAAAAATTGTCTCGCATTATCAACGTCACCAAAAAAAAATCTCATTGTTACTACAACAATGCTAAAAAGAATAAAAAACTTAGCTCACGTATCTGCCGATGACAGAATATCAAAAAAAAATGTCACGATCGTACGTCGACGGATGCCAAAAAAATGTAAAAAAAAACGTAAAAAGAAAAACGCAGACAGAACCAACCCTGACAATGAGACCAAATGAGCATCTGACAGGAGAGTATCGATAATGTGGAAGCATCGAGACAATCGCCAAACAGAACAGAGGAAGAATAAATACCTCGCGGGGGGATGAAAAGGAAGTTCGAGGGACATAACGGGGTTACGAAGGAATTAAGGGGGTGGTTCTTTGGCAAAAGCAGAGTCTCGTGCTGGCTCTCTGCAAACATGGCAGCCGTCACGCAAGATTCCGAGCAACAGAGAGCGCGGGCTCACGATATCGCGCAGCAGCAGCAGCAGCTTCGGTGGCTTTTGTGGATTGCGCCGGCACGAGGAGAAGGAAAGAAAGACAGGAAGAAAGAGAGCGAGAGAGAGAAATATACTACACATACATATGTATATACATTTATATACATGTATGTATATAAAGAAAGTGAGAAAGGAGAAAAGAGAAAGAAAGGTGAAGAGAAAGGTATTTTAAGCTACTCGCCAGCTTAACTGCCTTGGCTATCCAAGTAAAGTCCTCGACGTATCATGTAGAGAGACAAGCATGTACGTGTGTGAAACTAAGAGAGAGAGAGAGAGAGAGAGAGAGAGAGAGAGAGAGATAAAATATAAGTTAAGAGTGTACATGAGCGAGAGAGAAAAAATAAGAAGGGTAAAGAGTAACCTCAAAGGCAAAAGGAAAAGCGTGTTGAGTAAGAGTGACGTGTACAGTCACTGACCACCGAGGCCGAGGGATTGGCCCGGGCTCTGTTTGAAAAAAAGGCTATTTCACAATTTTTTTTTTTTTCGGTACACAAAATTGGTAAAATCGGCGAGTTAATTAACGGGCTGTAAGGTATATTACTAGGATAATTAAATATTAAATAATTCGATAATGGAGCGTTGTAGCAGAATGCTCGAAAGCCCTTGAGTCACGGTTCGAAAAAAAAAATATGAGAAGAATGGAAGACCATCACAAAAGATGGGCAATCGATTCTCTCTCGTTTTGTCGGAGGTATCATTGAAACGTCATTATTTTCCGAACACCGTTTCTCGGTTTCTAATCGCTAGAAAGTGAGTCTCGAAATTCTCATTTGGATAATGTTCGTACAGTAATTAGACTTATCGCCAGTTTATTAGGATTTTCGAATGAAACTCAGCACTCGAAAAATATTTTTTCATTATTCATTCATTTTCAAGTTTCCAACTTTTTCATAAAAAAGAGTTCTAAATAAAAATAAATAAAATTTAACTTGAAAAATGATAATTATTTATCAAAATAAAAATATGAACATTTTCCTATGAATGATATTTTGAAATAAAAAAAAATTTTATAGATCGAATCAATTAAATTTTAAACCGAATATTTATGTGCATTCATTTTTAATGATTCATCTCTGATCAGAATGAAAAAAAAGAGCATTGATGATGAAAAATTGATAACTTCTGAATGGATATATTTTTCAACGTAATTTTTAACGTATTCTATGAACGTACAAAAGACGGGAGGATATGCGGTGTGTAGATAACACACGTATAAGGGCACACCGTGTGCGTCGAGGCTCGGTCAAGCTGGAAAAGAGATCATAATCGGATCGGTCGATGTGATGCACCTAACGCCCACGTTAAAGCTTGTCAGGTTTACCAGGCATCGCTCACCTATTCTTTCCACCTCGTCGTTTTTTTTTCCTTCCTCCTTCCTTTCTCTTTTCTCTCGCTCCTCATATTCCGTTCCTTCCTTTTTTTCTTTATGCTCTCGCCGCGATATCAAATTTCCATTCGACGATTCCACGACGCTTCGACGGTGAAGCACTTACCGCGCGTTACACAATGGAGCCGATGGTTACGGCTCACCTTTTGTACTTTCAGCTCTGACCATTGTCTCGGCGCGTCAGACCTTAATACACTTTCATACTGTTTTCGTGTCACCTTTGACGGGAATGCGTTTCGAAACATCGAAAACCCCGAGAATGGCAAAACGCGTGCTCTTTTTGTTTTTTTTTCTGACTTTTACGATCGCATCTTAATAATTTCAGTCAAAAAGAAAAATGTTCTCTCACTTCAGACGCTGTCTTGACATTTCGAAGAGAATTTCGAAGTTGATTTTAAATGCAGGAAAATTTAGAAGTCGTTGGCTATTGTTTAAAATTTTTTCTAAATTTAGATGTAAAAAGATTATTTTTTTCCTTTCAAAGAAAATTTTTTAATTTAAATTCTAATAGAAATTTTTTCTATTCCTTCAATCTCGCTTTCAATAAATTATTGACGATGAACATTACGAAAATAAATGTAGGAATTACTCCGTAAAAAATAAATGTCAAGCAGATAAAATCTCAATTTTTAATTTGATTTTGATACATATTTAATAAAATCTTTATCTAAAAAATAGAGACATTTATCATCGTGTATTTTAAACTCAACTGTCATATAAAAAACATAGCATGAATTCTGCAAATGGTATTATTTTGCGCGCTATATCCCGACAATCCTTCCACAGTCATTTTTATCTCCACGAAAGCATTCTCCACGAATATAAAAAATGGCTCAATTTGAATAAAAAATATACTAATTTTTTAAGAGCGATTTATTATTTAGCGAGTTGTGAACATTTTCGCGGTAATGTAACTCCGTTTTACTTTTTTTCTTCTCTTCAACATCCATTATTAAAGGTCTGTATGCATATTGGGAAAAAATATGTACATGTACGTGGGACATAGGCAGTGCAATGTACATAAGCGTACGTGGTGCACCGAGAGAACGAAATATATATGTCGAATCGATAAAAAGCAACGTCGTCTCTTGTACGAGTTGTATCATAGGTCAATGCCCATGCTGTCAGGTATACGAGAAGAAAAATTTTCTGATCGTTTTCGCCGAGGAGTATAACAAAAGCGACGAATTGTTCGACGAGCAAGCTCATTCGAAATTATCGACAATTTGCGAAAAAATATGGCTCGAGTAAAAACTATTTTTGATCGTATCAAAAGGTTTGAACGGACGATAAAAAGCTTCTGAGAAGTTCACTCGAAATTATTGGAAATTTATTATTTATAGAAAAAAGTTGTTCGATTTCATTCCTAGTTGGGAGTCAAAACTAAAAAAGAACGAGTAAAAATAATAACGGAGGAATGTCAGGAATTCGTTAAAAATTTGTTAAAATCTACTGAAACGAAGGGACAGTATTCAATTTTTTCGTCGCGAAAATCAGAGGAATATCTAAAAAAAAGAATTTCGTGGTACCAGAAAACTCGATTTTTTTTATCAGTGCCACATTTATTCCCAGAATCACGAGAAATAAAATTTGTATAACTTTGAAATTGTAATTTAAACTGGAATGGTCTCAACGAAAATATGCATCCCAATAATTGCATAAGTACAAAAAATTCGTTCTGTAATCATATCAACTTGAAAGTATGTCACGAGTTCCAATTACGTATTTGAGTAAAAAATTTCTATGGTAAAAAGAGAGAAGTTATAATTAATATAAAAGTATGGAAACTTTTCTTCTTGGATGTATAAAGCAGTAATTATATCGTTGATTATTCAAGCTGTGACATAGATTCGGTACAAAGAAATAAATTTATATCATAATTACAATAACAAAAAGTACATAATCTGCAATATAAACAGATCTATAGAAAAATATTTACTGAGCGATGTAATGAATTTTTTCTCGAGCGTTCAATCATAGCAACGAAAATTAAAAAAGTTTCTTATAATTTTAAAAATTTCTGCTCACTACTTTAATTAGAATTTCATGTCAATTATTTCGATATACAGTTCTATTATTTTTAGAAAATAATTTGCATATTTCCCAAGAACTCAACAATAAGAAGCTGAACAAATTTGGCGTGTTGAGTCCATACCTGTTTGGATAGGTGTCACGTGACGTCGATAAGACTTTTAAGAAATCGATAGAAAATAATTAAATTTCATTCTTACCATTCGTCTACCATATACCAAACTGGCATATAAAAATGAAGTCTAGCATGTAAAGATCAGTCTTCATTCTTATAGAAGCGTTTAACATGTTTCGCCACGTTGTAATTATTGGGCTCTTAAGCCTTGGCTGTCTGGTACGTATTATATTTTCAAAAATTATAATAATTTATCTATTTTACTATTAATAGTAATTATAAGTACTCCTAAATTTTAAAAAAAGAATCTTCAAATTTGAATAAAAAAATTCATAACAATGACGATAATTTCAAAAGAAAATAATTAACATTAGAAATAGAAATAACAAAAATGTGTACTATTTTATTATGTCAACCAATTTGCAGTTTAAATCTGCTCATGATAGTTTGTGTAATTATTTTTATAAATTTTTTATTATTTTTTCAATTGATAGACTTCTGACGCCAGTGAGATAGAGCCAAGAATTTTAACGGGGATGGCCATAGATCTGTTGGACGAGGAGTGTTCTTTCGATTCAAAAGTTACAAATGAGGATTATGAGAATATCAACACAATAAACGATTTGAACTCACTTTCGAAAGGAAATCAATTGAATTATGCACTCTGTCTGGCAAAAAAAAATTCCCTCGTAAGCAAGTCATTATTACTAATCTAAAAGCACTAATTAATTTCTGATTTTTTAAATAATTAAGAATTTTATGAAAAAAAAAAAATTATTATTTCGTCTTTGCACTCGAAATCTTCTAACTATTTCGTTCCCACTGTAAAGATGAGCGACGATGGCTGTCAAACTCTCTACCTGAAAAACTTCAAGCAGGCTATAGAGAAATTTAGGAAGGACGGGCATCGTACATTCTTCGACGAACACTTTTTCAATGGTGTCAATGATTGTTATCAACAGCGTAGTAAGTAAAATGTCAAATGTCTCATCGCAATACCATGATTTTTTTACGTTTTTTTTTTTGTGAAAAAACTTTTTTCTTTTCCAGATGGCAAAGATGCTGTTCGCTGCCTTATATTGCAGGTACGTATTTTAGAAAACATAAGAATTATCCATAGTTAAAAAAAACCAATAAAAAAAATTAATTTAGCGAAAAAATAATGAGTGGAAAAGTCTCAATAAAATTTTTAAAAGTTAATAATATTGAGACTTGAGTTGTATTCCAACATTAGTTGTAAAAATTTCCAAATAAATGTTTTCGACTTGAACTGAAATACGCATATTTTTTATGATCTAGATAATACCATGGGTGAAACAGTATCACAGTAATCATACACTAAACAAACAGGAATTTAGAGTACAGACTAGTTTGAGGGACCCGGAAATGGAGGAAATTATGTTTGATTGTGAATCAAATGGTGAGTATACAATATTATAGATGTAAAATTGGATTAATATTCATTTTTGATCAAAAACAAGAAAATTTATTGCTCGACTTTAAAGATCTTACACGTTGTTGCGATTTACCTGAACTTTTTGCAAAATGTGGTTTTTGTATTATAGGATCGGACGATGATGCTCCATGCGTGCAATTTGCGGAGGTACGTTTAAAAAAATAACGTTTTCCTCACAAAAATTAGAGAAAAAATTGAAAATTCATGTATTCCAGAGGATTAAACAAATTTAAAAAATGTTAAATTCAATCGTTTCACGTTTCAGACTGAGCCAATAGACGCACCAGAAGACACACCTCCAGACGTGTATGACGAGTCTAAAATGGGTGAACAGGACGTAGTCTACTTGACTGTGAATGTATTTCATAGAATTCTACTGGGTAAATCATTGGCGGGAGTCTTTGCAGATTTTTGAATCGATGAAAGATAAAAATTGTAATTCCTCCATTTAAATGTAAATGGCCTTGAAAAATTAATAAAGAGAGGTGATAAAAACGTAGAAAAAGTAAAACATCTTTTTTTTCTAAATTGCAAGCAGTAAAAAAACATCAGCGAAAAAATGTTTCTCACGATTTCGTGCAAAAATGTTCGTTCCTCATAATTTTTTTTTTCGTATCAAAATTTATAAAAATTTACTAAACACGTTGAATGGTTCGTGTGGAGAGGAAAAATAAAATTACGACCTTCCGCGTTCTTTCTTCCCTTTCGATTAAAAAAATGGCTCTGCTTCAATTAACTTTTAAGCTTGAGCAAAATCTACTGCGCTCGAGAAATGAAGAGAGGTTTGCGCCCGGTCGACAAATCGTGGTGAGAAAAAAATTTACGACGAAGTATTTTTCACTGATTTGCCGAAAAATGTTTTCACCGGCGACACGAAGTATGAAAACGAAAACGAGAAAAAAAAAGAGAACGGAGTCGGGGATGAAAGAGGAAAGCGCCATAAGCCAGTAAATTGACGAGCAGCGATTTGGGCGCGCGAATCGTTTGGAGATAGCGCAGGAGCATCGATGAATTTTTTTTCACCGGGCGAGCTTTTGGCTCCGCCATTTTTCGTCCCGGTTTCTTTTTTCCATAAATAAAATCCACGGGATGCTCGGAAGCCTGTATATCAATTAATATACGATGATTTAACGAGCAAAATTGTCGCCAATTCATACAATCGCGATTATCCAGAAAATATGTCACCAATGAAATTGATGATTGACCATAAAAGGAGAACATTCATTTTCTCTCTCTCTCTCGCTCTCTCACTTTATTCTTTTTCCGTGCCTATACATTTTTTATCAGATCAACGAAACCACTAATCTCGCGTCATGTCCCATAAACGAAACAATAAATCGTCCAATTCGCGGGAATTGCATTTTTTTCCACGCCCTAAAAAAAAATCGTGAAATAAAATTCCTTTCGTCGCTCGCGAAACGAGATCTCTATCATAATTTTTTTCACATATTCGCTGACAAAAAAAAGGAATAAAGCCGATACGCATTGCATATGAAAAAAAGCGTAACGATAATTGAAAAGTGACGAAAGTTCCGATTTATTCGTCGCGACAGGTTTACAGCCTGATGGAAAAATGTTTCGTGAATTTCGTGAGAAGCGAGGAGAGCGGTGAAAAAATAGTGCTGAGAGAGAACGTTCAGTCAAATGTCAGGGCGAATGTGTTCCGGGAGAGATAGGAGAATATTTTCATGACGATGATGCACAGTGGTCTGCGGACGATAAAGAAGAAAGAACCGACTCGAAAAGCGACGATGAGTGAAGCTCTTAAAAACGAGGGCGTCAAAACGCGCGCGACTTCTCCACGCATAGACGAGAGAGAATGAGAGAGAGAGAGAGAGATAGAGGAAAAGAAAAAGTCTCGTGAGCTTCGAAATTTCGGAACGACTCTCCCTGTATTTATGCTCGACCGCCTCATAAATATATCTGTATTGTTATTGCAAGATAGGGGACGAGACAGCGAACGCTCGTGACTCACAAATGTGTAAAATAGAATTCGAAATTAACGCCGGGTTACGCGCGTTATACCGAATATACACCGAGTAATAACGAAATACCATGCGTTCGCGAACATATATTTATGCACAACCGTATATACTGGCAAATGTGCGAAATAGACTGCGTGCAAACAAAAAGCTCGAGCCGCAACGACCTGACATGTTAATGGACGTGATATACGCCCTTTCATTCTCCAGGCGTTCGAAATTAGTGGAAAAGTCTCTTTGGACGCGAAAAATTATAACTTTTGTTTAATTTAAATTTTTTATTGTTTTAAGGTAATTTAAGGTAAGGCTGGGTGCTATAGTATAAACACGGGGACCTTTTTTGCAATTTAAAAAAATGAATTTTGAGAAAAAGTACATGTCAGAATTTTTTAAAAATTTATTTATAACTTTTTTATGCAAAACATATATATTTTTTTCAACATTTTCGTAAGAAAATATTTTTTTCAAACTACCTTAAATTAAATTACATTTTTAGAGCAATATAAATATTTCCATATAATAGTTTTCAACAGGTTCTTGGAAAAAGACGTCGAACCAAAATTTGCAGCTGTGTCTTTCACGTTAAGAAATTTCTCCTTGAGGAATGTCAAATGTCAAATCGAGGGGAATTTTTTTTTTCAAACAACGTTCAAAGAATGTGTAATTTTTTCTTTCTACATTTTGCACGGAACTTATTTTGTGTTATTCCAAAAAACGTGTTTCCATGCTTCTTGAACATGTATAACAAGAATAAGCTGAACAAATTTGGGATCTTGAACGTCTCTGAGTCTGTACCTGTTTGAATAGGTGTCATTTTAAATTGGTGGAACACGGAAAGTTAACAAAAAAACAAATTGATTGCGGCTGAGTGGGCTATAAAAACGAATCAAAAATGAGTTTTTATTCACTCTTGATCGTTAGACACGTCGAAGATGTTTCGCTACGTTGCGATTGTTGGGCTTATAAGCTTTGGCTATGCGGTGCGTATTATTTTGCGTATTATTAATTTTTTTTTAAATTATTTATAATATTCTATTAATTGATAGGACGATTGCTTGTACTTCAACCACAAGCTAACAATTCCCTTGGATCCAGAGTGTGCTCAGCAGACAGGCGTTACAACGGACGATTACGAAAGTATCAATACCATCGATGGACTGTATTTACTTATGCAAGGACGCCAAATGGATTACGCTCTTTGTTTGGCAGATAAAAATAACCTTGTAAGAAAGTCATAGATTTACGATAAAATAATTCATCCAATGTTCTTTTAATTTTTATAAAAATTGAGTTTTGCAATTATAGTTGAAAAATTTGTAAAAAATATAAATTTGTATATGATTTTATCTTATTTTTACTGGACATTTTCAATCGCATTATTTCCAATTTAAAGATAACCGGTAATCGGCTTTTACACAAAAAATTGTGCCTGGAAAACTTCGAGAGAGCGATAGACGATTATAATAAATTCTTCAACAAAGATTTCCTCAACGCTGTGAAACCTTGTTATAGTCTAGGTAAATGAAATAATAGATGTCGACATAAAATACGATATTCATGTTTTTCACGTTTGTCACGAAACAACTTTTTTCTCGATATTGCAGATGGCGATAATGCACTCATTTGCCTGCTAGATGTGGTATGTTCTTTAGAAAATATAATAATTATTCCAAATTAAAAAAATTGAAAATGTGTAATGAGTGAGAAATGTAGCTGAGGTGAACAGAAGAAATTTGACAAACTTTTCTATCTAAAATCAATACGACAAGATCCATCGTTAAACATGAACAAATTGAGATGTATTTTAACACGTGTTAAACAGCTGATCAGTTGAATTTGACTTTCGACAAGTGCTCAGTGAGACGTCGAACTAAAATTGTCGTTTCAAAAATTCTCTGTACATTCGTTACTCGATCATCAAACTGATACGTTAATATGGAACTTTTTTATAATTCAGCTCATACCATGGGTTACAAAAAACTATCAATACCTTGAAAGACGGGAAGAGCGGATGGACAAACATTTAGGAATAGATCCAAATGCGGGACTTAGTAAAGCTGATTTCAAGATAGTGAGTATATATTCTTAAATAGCAAATTTTAATATCCATATTCATATCTACAATTCAAATTAAAGAATAAAAAACATGATGTTAAAAAACATAATGTCGAATCGTTTCATGTTTCAGGGGGAAGATGGACTCTCTCCACACGACAGAGAGGAGATAATCTGGTATACTATGAATCTATTCCATGAAATCCTGCATGGAATGACCCCGTTTCAATTATTTAGTAAATACTTTGTTCACAATTCAACGAAAGTGTAACTTGTTCAGATTAATACTATTTGCTTCTGAAAATAAATAAAGAGCCCAATTAATGCGAAGAAATAAAAAGAATCCAGAATGTACCTAAAGAATTCAATGATACTTTCCAAAAATAAAAACCGACCAAAAAGTAATGGAACAAATACACAGACTATGAAAAAAAGAATCGAAAGTTGTCGGTCCTGGTGTAGATTTCGCCTGGAACGCTCCATAGTAAGTACTTTGTTCATAATTCAACGAAAGTGTAACTTGTTCAGATTAATACTATTTGCTTCTGAAAATAAATAAAGAGCCCAATTAATGCAAAGAAATTTAAAAAAAATCCAGAATGTACCTAACGAATTCAATGATACTTTCCAAAAATAAAAACCCACCAAAAAGTAATCGAAAAAATACACAGACACTATGAAAAAAAATCGAAAGTTCTCGGTCCTGGTGAAGATTTCGCCTGGAACGCCCCATACGTATACGTATGCACTTTGTGTAACTGTGGTAGGGTGTAACGCAGCACTCGGGGGATGCACGCGTGGATATTCGAGCAAATGGTCACGAAAGAAGAGGACAGAAATCGGTAGAGATACTGATGGCGCAGGTGAGAATAGAGACGGACAAACTTTGCTGAAAACGCGTGAGAGAGGCCCCGCACGCAACCAACTGGAAAATCATCCGCGACGGGTGATTCGTCTACCCCGTGCGCCGTTTGTCCACCGAACACGGCACTCACACTCTCGCCCTTGCCAGCGAAACAACGAGAGAAAAGTCCCTCGTTATTTCGCTCGTGCTCGCTCTTTCCCTCTCATTTATCTCTACTTTTTTCCTCTTCTTCCTCGCTCGTTTTTTCTCTCTGATTTTTCAGTTCTTTTGCTTTATTCTTTCTCACTTTATATCGCTCTTTATATTTTCTGCAGAGTCGATTTTTATTTTTGTCTCTAATATACATATTTTCCGTATTCTCCATCTATTCCTGTCTCTCTCGGTTTATTTGTATGCGTGACGTCACAAGGCAGTATACGTGTGTATGACGTCACCGTTGCCCGTCGATCCGCCTCTTCTGCCACTATGCTCCCATTAACGTCAACAAACGAGGCTTTCTCTTTCTCTCCAATCGTCAATTCCCTCGATCTCTTTCTCTCTCTCGGTTTATTTGTATGCGTGACGTCACAAGGCAGTATACGTGTGTATGACGTCACCGTCCCCGTCGATCCGCCTCTTCTGCCACTATGCTCCCATTAACGTCAACAAACGAGGCTTTCTCTTTCTCTCGGATCGTCAATTCCCTCGATCTCTTTCTCTCTCTCCGCGACAGAAACTCTCGTCGAAATATAGATATGCGAATTTCATATATTTCCTCTCTTGAGCTCTATCACCGCGCACCCTCCAACCCTCCCGTTCTCTCTTTATTTCTGTCGCTCTCTCTCTCTGGGTAACCGTTGACCAAAAGCACCGACGAAACCCCGTTATAAAGCCCGTAGTATCCGACCCGTATCGAGACAACCGTACGACCCGAGAGAAAAATTAAAGCGTCCGGCCGGCCTGAACGAAGCGAAAAAAAGGTAAAAAAGGGGGAGCTAAAAAATGTAAAAAAAAAAAGTGAACGAGAATAAAAATGGGAAGCAAAAATAGCGGCTACCGTAGCTTTTCTCGCTCCTGCCCGCGTTGGCTTCGAATGTGAAAACCTGCACGGGCCGCACACGCTTCCACGCACCTGCACGTATATGTTTCTCGACCCGATATATGTGCATGTAAATCCACATGCTATTTGCAATCGCGCGCATATACCTGTGCTCAATTCGGAGGGACACTCGCTATGGAAATTTCAGAATTCATGTATATCATGTGCAATTTCTCTGCCCGAGACACGTCCCAATTCCCACTGAGTCCTTCGGGCTTCTATCGGATTTTCAATCTCTTTCCTCCATTTTTTGCTCCTCATTTCATCGCCTCATTATTTCTCTCATATTTCCTTTATTTTCTTAAATCCTTTATTATTATCATTCCTCGTTGACAGAATTTCATTCTTTTCATTCGTCAACATAATTACTCTCTAATTGAATAAACAAAATATAAAAAAAAAAAATTTTAATTAAACGTCAAATAAAAGCATAAAATATATTCGTGTCATTATCAAGATTATCATAAAGGAAATTAAATTAAATCGACGAATTAAAATATAATAAAATAAAAAAATGAGCGCAATATCGTTTCGTGCTGTCATAACATCTGTCGCGTTGCAACGTCGAGCGGCTTGATAAATAAATTCGCGAGCGGAACTCGTGTCAAAATATATTACCATCGAAAAATGTTTGAATGCGAGAGGTCGCTCTGCGTATTTTGCCAACTGAGAGAGGCCGAAAAAAAAGTAAAAATAAAATCAACAAAAAAGAGGCAGTCGGGAATGAAAAATAAAGGGGAGGAAAGAAAGGAGGAAGGAATAACGCGCACACACCCTCTCGAGACGGAAGGCGGCTCGTGCGAATGGCGCAAATCCACTGTCGCCGGCGCGATGCTTGCTTACGCGCCCGCGTGCTCGCATAATCTCCATATACCTGGAGTATCGTGTTACACGCGTCGCTAGTAGAAACCACCTAAACCACCTACCGCACTCCACCCAACGTACTTCGAACCTTACGAAATCGTTCTAATAAAGAACTGATGAAAAAAGATAAGCGAAAATCGCCTTCCTCATTCCAATTTTCTCAAACTTTTCATCATTTTATTTATTATTACAAAATATTAATTAACAATAAAATCTCAAGATCTAAAATTAAAAAAAATTTTATCTTTTTTCTAAAAGTTCAGTCTTTTAATCCATTTTATAAACCTTATAATCACTTGGATTATCTTCGCAATAAATTCTTATCGCTATAAGATTTTTTTTTTCAAATTTTACTACTCTCATTACAATAATTATCTTTCCAATTGTAATTTCAACTTCAAATGGAATATTACGCAATCATTTACTACACTGTCGTTTGAAAGTATACGTCGGATAACACGATACGATAATAATAGTAACTGTACTATTAATATTTACAGAGCAAATGTAAATACCATTTTTACTGAAACATATCAAATAATGCGAAACTCTTATCTTTACAACTGAATACAATTATTTTTATCCGCGACCATACATTTTTTGTAATAGTCTGTCATTACGTTATTACTATTATTATTTTTTTTATTGTTATTATATTATGCGTTTCGATATATACAATAAAGTCACACACAATTTATTATACGGCTTCCTTTCCCTTTTGTATACGACCGAAGGTATTTTCTGTTCTCTCCGTCTCTCCTTTTCGTCGCGTACGACGCACGTGGCGTGTGCCGAGCGCGCGGAGTGTATTACAATTTCGCTCTCGACGAGCCTATGGCTCGTCTGCTCTCCGGGTCTCTCCCTTTTCGCTCGCATTCATGGACTCCGAAGGCAAGTCCTTTACCGCAAGAGATTAGAGGTATCATCGAACTCGCGTATGTACGCGCATTCGTGCAATATGCTCACGAGACTTTTGCGGTCTCTCCCTTTTCCTGTGTCTTTTCTCCTCGTTTTTTTTCCGCGGTTTTTCTCTCTCTGTGCTGTTTCTTTTTTTTTCTCTGCTTCTCTCTGTGTCTTTGTGTCTTTCTTCCTCGCGCGCGAGTCCGTCGCATCTGTCCCGAGGAGAGAAAGGGAAAACGACCCTTTTGCAATCAGACTCGTGTGTGTACTCGCGTGACGCCCGCGACGAAACCGCAATGCAATCCTATTTTTATACCTTAACGGTAAATACGTGCGCCGTATGCGCAAATCATACACGTGATTTCCTACATGAGGGAAAGAGGAGGAAACTTTTTGCCTAGCGTTCTCGCGTTTTTATTTTTTCGATTTTTTTGCAAATTTATGCAAAATCGTGATTCAGAAAAGTTTTCATCGACTCTGGAGTTCAGACTTTAAATTCGAAATAAAATGGAAAAAATTACAAAATTTAATTTTTGTTTTTTAATAAAATTAAGTAAATAAAGCAGAAAGAATTTTTTTTCAGATTTGTGCGTTTTCAAAAAATATTTGGGGTGCGTTTTTTCACCCTCGACTCTCGACTGCTTATAGTAATGTAGAGCCTATAAAAAGCGTAATGCGCGTCCGCAACTTTTTGCCTAGCGTTCTCGCGTTTTCTTTAATTTTTTCGATTTTTTTGCAAATTTTTGCAAAATCGCGATTTAGGAAATTTTCATCGACTCCGATTTTGAGTTCAGACTTTAAATTCGAAATAAAATGGAAAAAATAACAAAATTTAATTTTTGTATTTTAATAATTACATAAGTAAATAAAGCAGAAAATTTTTTTTTTCAGATTTGTGCGTTTTCAAAAATATTCGGCGTGCGTTTTTTCACCCTCGACTCTCGACTGCTTAGTAATGTAGAGCCTATAAAAAGCGTAATGGGCGTCCGCAACTTTTTGCCTAGCGTTCTCGCGTTTTCTTTAATTTTTTCGATTTTTTTGCAAATTTATGCAAAATCGCGATTTCGAAAATTTTCATCGACTCCGATTTTGAGTTCAGACTTTAAATTCGAAATAAAATGGAAAAAATTACAAAATTTAATTTTTGTATTTTAATAATTAAGTAAATAAAGCAGAAAAAAAATGTCTCTTCGGATTTGTGCGTTTTCAAAAATATTCGGCGTGCGTTTTTTCACCCTCGACTCTCGACTGCTTAGTAATGTAGAGCCTATAAAAAGCGTAATGCGCGTCCGCCCGACACACTTGGCGTGCGCACTCGAGGCTTCCTGCCCACCCCGGCATTCCGAATGTAGTCCGCGATCATTTTTCTATATACACATATTTATAACCGTACCCGGTGTGTACTTATTCCAGTCGTTAAGGTGTTTCGAGCCAACACTTTTCTTATACTTTTAACATCCCTACCCGGTTTTGGTTCCTTCTCGCACAATTCTTCCACTTTATGACCGAGGAATAGCTCACGCGAAGCCCGTTACTAATGAAAATACGCTTAATAAACGACCACACAATGTTTCAGTACAAATATCAAACTCTTCATGAACCTATCGCTTTTTTACCTTCTCGTTTTTTACGAGAGTGTACAACTCATTTCTGATACAATTTATATACAAAAAAAAAATCCCGCGAGCGGTATCGTGAAACGTTTTTAATTAAAATGAGTTTTATCAAGATACAGTCAAGTTGAAAATCAAAGTTTACACGTAAAATCCAAATAATTTATTACTCTCGATTCGTACTCTCTGAAATAATGATCGAATAAAAAATAAATTAAAATTCTAGCTGTTTGATAAACACATTTTAAATAAAAAAATATTTTTGAAAAATTTAACAGAGTGAATGTTTAAGGTATAAAAAAAAATTTATCCTGCGAGAATTTTCGCTGACCGACATTGAAAATTTTTGTTCATGCTGCAATTTTTATCTCGCGGTTACGAGTTCTGCATTAATTGTAAAAATAAAGGGAATGTCTGGCGTTAAATTTGCATGTTAATTGATTCAGCCTCTAATTAATGAATCTAAATAATTGATGAAACCGCGAAGTGCTATCTCTAATTAATGAATTATTGGTCGACGCGTTTCCATATACGCCGAGGACCAAGAGTCGATCGAAGCTTTAAACGTAATGATACAAAGCCTGGGAATTTGGAGCTCCCTTGTAGCTGCCTTCCTCGCTCAACGTTTCACGAACCTGCACATTATTGCTATCAATTCCTGGAATTCTTTGTTTATTATCACGGATATTTTTTAAGCTGCGCATTCTAATTAAATAACTTTAATTGCTTTCTCATGAAAAAAATAAAAAAATAAAATTCTCTTCTGCTCGATAATATTGAAATTCTTTGAAATATATTACGGATTAAATTATATAATTCCATCATTTTTACTCCTTGACGTATAACGGAAAATGTATATTGAAATTATTTGTAAAATTACGTACAAAAATTGATTAGTAGACGTAAGAAAATTAATTTATCGAAAACGAGCCAAAAAATGCGCTTGATGAATACTCCACGATAATTTTATGAATGAATATCGTGGAGTAATCGAGGATTCTATTTGTCAAAATCGTAATTTCGCCTCGTAAATACGTCAGTTTTATTCGTTGACCGGAAATGTACAGCGAGACGATTATGGTTGTGCTCATTTGGAGCGTCTAATCCGTAATATGTATATACGGCTGTGCATGTGAATGTATATATACGTGCGGGTATCGAAGATCTTTGGAACGGAACGTCGATACGCGTGGATCCAATTTCGCGAATCGACGAAGCCGTCATTGTGGTCGTCTAGTCTCGGGAGCACAGAACGCGCATAAACGCACCTCGCACAATGTAATGCTTCGAGGAGCGACAGTTTCACGGCAATTCGATTCTCCGTTACCGTTCGCTGCTCCTCAGTTTCTACCGTGTACGAATCTTCAACATAAATTTGCGTATAATGCGATCCAGCTCCATTCTACGCTGCTCCATTTTTAAAACGTGCATTTACCATCTTCGTTGGTAACAAATCAAACGCGTCTTTTGCCGATATAATAATATAATAAAAAATAATTATATTTATTATAATATAATATTATACAATGTATAATATATAATATACGATATATAATATAATATATAGTTGTAATGTTATAAAAAAATATTCATTAGGAGTCTCGATGTAATAATACATAATAAATAAATATATTTTTATAATATAATATAATATTATATTATATATTATATATTATTGTATTATTAGTATATATATTGTATAATATATTATATAATATACAATGTATAATATATATAATATACGATATATAATATAATATTATATCATATATTTTATATTATACATTATATATTATAATATAATATAATTTTTTTTATCACAGTTAATAAAAAAAATATTCATTAGGAGTCTCGAAAAGAATTTTAACAAAACATGTTCCAAATTGTATTTCTTCATTAGCTGGGACATTTTTTTGTTTTTTTTTTCCGGAGAGTGAGTTATAAAATAATTAAAAAGCGATACGTATACGCTTTCAATTTGTACACGGAATTTCTTGTGAATAATTTAGAAGCGTAGAAACGGGATACAAAGTTTCCTCTCTCGTCTCTCCTTAAGGAAGCTGGAGTTTGTCTCTCGTACGTGTGCGGTTAGCCCACGTAAGACGTAATATATTTCCGGATGAATACTTACACGGTAGAATTATAAATTCACGAAGCCCGAAGCATTCTATTTCTCACGAAGAGGTAAAGAATTTTGAAAAAAAGTGAGAACCCAAATCGATGATAAAATTTGAGGCTGGATGGAATTCGAACTCTTAAATTTTGTGAAAATCATTTTTAGAATTTTCAATCTGATTGATTATTTGTTTTTTGATTTTAATGTTTGAATGAAAAATAGCGAAAATTCGACACGATCGTTCATAATCTCTTTTTCGATCTCATTCACTATTTTTCTTGAAATTTTAATTCGTGGAAGAAAAATAACAAAAAATCGACACAATCATTCAAATTTAATAGCCGAACCCATCCTTCATATAAAATTCGTGTTCCTGGAATGAAATTGCGAACATTCGACACGATCACTAAAAATGTTTTCGAGATACGACATCTCACAGTTCTCTTAATTAATCGTGAAAATTGAAGGTAATTTTTCAAAAGCTCGTTCCCATTGATCTTTTTCCTGAAAATTCGTGTTCGACGAAAAATAAAAAAAAAACATTCGACACGATCTCTCAAAATGTTCCGGGAGATATGACAGCTCGGAGTTTCTTTCAATTCGCGCCCACACAGTCAGGCCTCTGTTTCGAATAATTTTTTTTATTCTCCTCTTCTTTTACAACGGCTCCGACACCCTGATATAAAACCATAAAAAGACTGGACATAAAAATTACTCGGGCCTATGACCGTAGGTATTTACGAGCGTTATACAGAGAAAACCACAGAATATAAAGCTAGAGAGTGACATCACTCTGTTTATTTTTTTTTTCTCCACTCCGCCGCTTTCTTAATTCGCTTACTCACTCCATAGTGTCCACTGTGCACGAAATTACATTCTTTCGTCCTCAATTGTAAAAAATTTCGCCAAAAGTCAGGAGACAAATTGAAAGAAGAAAAAGATCAAAAGGCTAAAATAATAAAAATAATGTGAAAAACCAAGATTATTAAGAGTATATAATAAATAAATTCTATTTAATAGTTTAACATATTTTAATTATCAAGGTGCTGTGAACGAAAATAAATTCTTTTGTCTTCAATTAAAAAAAAAATTCATCAAAAAACTCAGGAGACAAATTATAAAACGATAATTCATAAAAAGATTAAACAAAAACCTATTTACATTATCTATCTAATACCCGAATGTCTTTTCATTTTCTCCAAAGCAAAACACGTCGAGCGATACGCCATAAGCGATCGCGCCAATTTGCATATTTTTAAATTGAATTTCACGTGCAAGAGCTCGGTAACCGACTCACGACTTTATTTCATAACACAGTTGACTGAATCCAAAACATATTTTAATCTCGGGCGTTTTTTTCCAACAAAGACGACCTCCGTATATCGAGGGGAAAAAAAAGAAGAAGAAAAAACGGAAAATTTCATTACCGATCACAGAGAACGATTATTGCTTATGAAAATAGGAATACTCAGTTGTTTCCGGTATCCTCCGATTCCCCAACATTATTTTCCATCCATGGACCAAACCAGGAATCGCTCCATTTTCCCATTCCCCGCTCTCATTCTCTCTCTTCCTCTCTCGCTCTCTTTGCCCCCCTCGCCCCCTCCCACTTACCCCCTCAGACTCTTTTACCCTCTCGCTCTTTCTTCTTTCTCCTCGGCCGGGAATTTTTGAATCAAGAAAATTCCCTCGGGAGGATATGTCGTAGGAAATTGAATTTCTTTCGGAGAGCATAAGCGAGAGCATCCGCGCGCACGCTGCATCAAACGACGCCCTGGCGGCTGCTATTCCTTCTCTCTCTCTCTCTCGCTCTTTTTTTCTTCTCCTCCCTCTCTCTCTCTCTCTCTCTCTCTCTCTCTCTCTCGCTCTCTCTCTATATCTCTTTCCCTTTTTCTCGCTGGCTGGCGTCTCTCGGAAAGAGCCCAGCCCGGTTCGCGTTAGGTGGTAAAAGAGCAGAAAGTCAGTCGCATTCTCTCGTCCTCGCGAGCAGGTTCAACGAACCTGCTCGCACACACGGCCAAGTGCAGGCACGAAAGACTCGCACAACGAAATCGCTCTGTATAATACATATTCGCGTTAACTCCTCCCTACTTGCGAGACAGATGAGAGAATATTATACACGCACCCTTCCTCTTCCTTCTCTCTCTCTCTCTCTCTCTCTCTCTCTCTCTCTCTCTCTCTCTCTCTCTCTCTCTCTCTCTCTCTCTCTCTCTCTCTCTCTCTCTCTCTCTCTCTTGGACTTTATTATTTTTTTATTCTGTCTTTTTCTTATAGTATACTTTGTCTCGTCCCTCTCCGCACTCCGCGATCTCCTCTCGAGCAGGCCATATGGAGGTTCTCGGATAGTTTTCAATGATAATTGCCCCTCGGGCCAAAACCCCAAACAGCCGGCATCCTTGACCGCACCTTCGTGTGGCCACTTTCCCTCCCATTTTCCGCAAGTTTAACATCCGCTCGCGCTTTCTTCACGCGCCCTTTCATATCCCGGGACGCGTGCCTCCTCGCGTTATTCCATTTTATACTCCGTTGAATAATTGTTCAGCCGCTGTTCGACTGGAAAGCCATTCGGGATCGCTCATACCCGTTCTAATAAGACGAGCGAACGGTATTAGAGGATACAGGATTCAAGATGGCGGGGAGGATCTTTGCATTGATAATAAAGTTTGTTCGAATCAGCTCGAGTTTTGGGAATTCTCGTCAGGATACCTCGTGGTCGATTTTATCAAAATTGAAATTTCGGAATTAATTCAAATATGTGATTTGTTTATTTATAAAGTAATTTAATATAAGTGATAAATTTCATGATTTTCGAAGAATCGGCTTTAATTTTCTATCACATTTTTCTATCTATGAATCACAACCCTCGGAATATGTCTCATAAATTCTAAAACGAACCCCATTAGGAAACAGCTGGAAATTCGAGAGTGTCCAATCTTTTTCCTGGTCCTTAAATTTCTATTTTGAATTTACGATGTATTTTTTAGCTTTTTTTTAAATTATCCAAGACGAATTTCCAAATTTCTTCCAAGATACATCGAAAAAAAATTAATTTTTATCGATCCTGAACACCTAAATCAAAAATTACCTTAAAAATTTTTCTAACTACCCTGTTCAAACCTTGACCATGATTTTTGTCTGATTGTGTCTTCAACAATGAACATACAAACCATATTTTTCGCAAAATTTTTCTCCTTTTCTTAATATCTCAATGGAAAATACGTTTCATTTTTTTTCATCGCGATTTTTCAATAAAGCTCAACGAATTTTATCCTGTTCGAACCTTGACCATGATTTTTGTCTGATCATATCCTTAACAATAAACATACAAACCATATTTTTCGCAAAATTTGTCTCCTTTTCTCAATATCTCAATGGAAAATACGTTTCATTTTTTTTCATCGGGATTTTTCAATAAAGCTCAACGAATTTTATCCTGTTCGAATCTTGACCATGATTTTTGTCTGATCATATCTTCAACAATGAACATACAAACCATATTTTTCGCAAAATTTGTCTTCTTTCCTCAATATCTCACTGGAAAATACGTTTCATTTTTTATCATCGCGATTTTTCAATAAAGGTCAATAAATTTTATCCTGTTCGAACCTTGACCATGATTTTTGTCTGATCATATTTTCAACAATAAACATACAAACCATATTTTTCGCAAAATTTGTCTCCTTTTCTCAATATCTCAATGGAAAATACGTTTCATTTTTTTTTCATCGCGATTTTTCAATAAAGCTCAACGAATTTTATGCACACATGCATAACGCTCGTCAGTCTTGGCGAGCAGATAACACACACACACACAGTCATGCATGGTTATCGATTCATTTATATCTCCAATATTTGCAGTATTTGTTTCACGATTCGAGAGATCGTATAATTCCATGCAAACAATTACTCTTTCTTTGTACTCGAAGCAAGTTCGATGAAATCACATTTTTCCTCTCTCTCTCTCTCTTTCTCTCTTTATCCTTTCTCTCTCTCTCTTCTCCTTCTCTCTCGCGTTCTCCTCTTCTGCCTCGTTCCGGTTTTTCTGGTTTGTTTGCACGAATATCGAGGGTAGTTTAATTGGATTGGGGCTATGTCATATTTGTGCACCCTTGTGTACAGTACTTTTACCCTTATATCCACCAGACACAACTTTCTCTATTACATTTCGTCGTGTATCACTGAAATGATCGATACGAAGAATTTCGATTCGATCGGGCTACTGAAAAATTGAAAGGCTCCCTCGTCCCGTATCTCCGGATGAGCGTAATCTTTTTAGATACTTTTTTGTCTCCGGATGCATTTTTCCTTCTTTTTTTTTTAAATGCTAAATAAAAACGAGCATTCGTTCATCTCAAAAAGTGTATCCGATCGTTTAAATTTTTTAGAATATCGCCACGCTGCAGGAGACAGTCGGAAAATCAATTTCTATTAATTTTTCAAGAGTTCTTCTTTTGACAGTTCTGCGATATTTTTTCCTTCTTTTTTAACACTCCTTTATTAGCTGACTCGTGTGAAAGTTTGTGCGATGATTTGAATTCTGCGCGCAAATGAGATCGACATATTTGATCATTTCTTCGTCGTCTCCCCACTCTTTGATACCTGTACAGGTAAGGTACGAGC